>JAGDQP010026124.1:7177-26238 GCA_022664845.1 Lepisma saccharinum
ATTTATATGGTCTCTCTCCTGAATGTGTTCTCATGTGTCTCTTTAAGTTTCCCTTTTCAGTAAATTTATGATTACATATTTTACATTTATATGGCTTCTCTTCTGAATGTCTGCCCATGTGTCTCTTTAAGTCCCCCTTTTGAGTAAATTTATTGTTACATATTTCACATTTATATGGCCTCTCTCCTAAGTGTGTTATTATGTGTATCTTTAAGTGAGACTTTTGAGTATATTTATACTCACATATTTCACATTTGTATGGCCTCTCTCCTGAATGTGTTCTCATGTGGGTATTTAAGCTATACATTTGAGTACATTTATACTCACATAATTGACATTTATATGGCCTCTGCCCTGTATGAATTTTTACGTGTCTTTTTAAATTAGATAAACGTTGAAATTTCTTTTGACAAAAATCGCAAACTTTAGTCTTTTCTTTAGAGCAAGTCTTCGTTTGTATCTTGGAACCACAAAACATATTTGTGATCTTCCTCCTTCTTCTCCAATTCGCTTCCATTGTCTGTTTCGCTTTCGAAAGTTCCATCTTAGTCTCTCTTTCCGCTCTATTCAATTGATTTTCCATCTCCATTCTTATTGGGCACTGTCCAATATTTATTTCATCTTCTCTTGCATATTCACGAATTGTTGTCTCTTCTATATTTCTGTTTGTAATATTATCTCTACCGGATCCACAACCAAAACTGTCCAGTTTTTTCAAAAACTTTGAATTAACTTCTGCATGTATTAAATATTTATCAACAGAAGTGGACACTTCGGGAAACTCGGATTTATATAAATTTATCCCAATGCCTTCTTGCTCTATGCGACTAATATCTTCAATTTCTTTGTAAGTAAACGATGGACTTTGTGTTATATCTTCTGAATTAGATGGCATTAAACTGATTAGCTCACAAAATGTTTTCGCCTCGCGATCAGAAAATTCTTCTTTGAAATCATCGCTCAATGGATCATGGTATATATTTTCACTATCAGTTTTAGACGCTGTGGTGCAACCCTGAAATAAAAATGGAAAACTGGTATAAGGGAATTATAATTTTAAGGCATCATATTTCCTAATCATATAACAAAAATCTTCACACTTAATACAAAGGTAATATAATGGAGCAAGAGGAACAGATTTTATAAAAAAATAACATGTAAAATTTCAAAGTACTTCTCTGATCTTCAAACGCATGCGTCGAACCTTAAGCTCTGAATTGCTATTCGAGCCATGTTAAATAAACTCAATATTTTTATGTTTGCAAAAGTTAGAAATTACTTTTAAATATATATATTCAGAATATCATTCAAGGGGTGGATATTAATATCTAAATACATTTTTCGTTGACTTTATATTGTTGCCTTTCTCCCTAACTTTATTTTTCAAAGGACGAAATATCGTGTCTATGAATTATAACCTACATCTATTACTTCACTTAATGATTAATTTTAATAATTATTTCAAACTAAAGCAGAAACTAAATATACGACACTAAAAACATTTCCACCAATAATTATTATTTCAATGCAAATATTCGTAAAACTCTATTTCTTAAAACTGACCCCCACCGGAACAAAAGTGTCTCATACGTTTCATATAGAGAAAGCTGCAATACTGGGAACATTATATCGAGGCTTCAGTTTAGTTCTGGCAAATGCGAAGTTACGTTCTGGTATTACGATGGCATGGCAATGCTAAATACGTATAAAACACCACCCGCTAATGGGAATGGTTTTATCACACCATTACACAAGAGCAGATGAGGAATATATTTATTACATAGGCTAAGGCATATCAAATGAAACTTGGCATTATAAGTACTCCATATAACAATAGTACGGGAAGTATATCTTGGTCCTTTTAATAAAAAAAAGTATTTAACACATCACATTAGTGTTGTTCGAAGTTTGATGTTTCAAACTGTCTTTAAATTTTAAATATTTTTCCTGTTTGCTGGTCATCCGAAGTAGATGGTCTAACAGATGTGATGGATATTTTTATGCTTGCTTTATTTCAATAAATCTAAAAACTAGATGGTGTAAGTTTTGCTTTAATTCATAATACAAGAAAAATCTGGTGAAGATACAATTAAAAGACGTAGATGAAGTGAAATGAACATCACAACACGTTGACAACTCCAGTATAAATGATTGGTTTAACTTGATCTAGGGGCGACAGCAGACTTTGATGGAAGTCAGGGGAGTCTAAACAGTTAACATTTATTATCACCATGCAAAAGTCGCTGAGACTACTGAAAAGTGAAGCCGTATGAACGATGGTGAAATGTGGCTTCAGATGGGAGTGGATAATTCTACAGAAAACATAGTTCCGAAAAGGTAATGACATTCGAAACTGAAAATTTCTTCGGCTGCAAGGCGAATACTGATGATGTTTCTTCTGTTGAATGGGTAGATTATTGGATCGGGTGCGCCTAGGCGTAAACGAGCAACAGGCAGATTGTTTTCCCGTGTATACTCTCTGGATAGTCTTTGGGTCTGTTACTGTAGGATGATGCTGATGACAATGATTGCGTTTTGGTATATTTTGTCATTTTGCGCAGTTTAGTGTTGGCTGACTTTTACAACAGTATCCATAGATTCTCTTTACATTCACCAGCGATATGATCCCCATTGGTTTCGTAGTGCTCGAGTATAAATGGCCTAAGTGTCAGTGCGCGAAAGTTCTATCTTATGAGGTATCTTCCAAATATAAATTACATACATTAACAGATGATCGATGGTTCGCTGGTGAGATGTGGGAACTCGTACGGGATAACTAGGACTGCCTTCGGATGTGAAGATACGTAAGCATTTATGAATAGCATGAAATTTGAGGCTTAGTCCTTCCTGTTTCTACTTTATCACGAACCGTGACTGGAGGTATTCATTTGATAACTACTGTTGTATGACCGCATATTTATTTTATTCATTTCATTATTTTCTTATATTGATGAACAACAGTGTATTCAATTTGTACAGCATATGATTTATATTGAATTAATTCTAAGAATTGTCTCGACATTTATGAATCATGATCGATTGCTACAATTGTCTCAAGCTCCAAGGTAGCTATTTATTATTACGTAATAGCAGAGCAACGTGCTAGGATGTGACTGTGATACCATTTCTGTTCTCATGTACAAATCTATAATACGAACTCCTTCTGTGAAACTTTGATTTGACCTTGGTTCACAAGAACTTTGGAATTATTACAAGAACCACGTGACACCCCAGAAACTATGAGTGATGTGAACACCAGTAAAATATCTTTTAAAGGAATGATCCAGGATTTCACCTTGAACGAGTGTAACATAAAAACCTTTCCACGAAATGTTTTAAACTTCACTTTAAACAGTGTAGCCAATACACGGGAAACCGATCAGTGCTTCCTTCGATTCGAAAACAAACAATTATAAATATTATTGAAATCTTCCTTCTTCGAGTACTCGCATACAGCCATCTAAAGACGCTACAACTCAAGCCTAGTATCAACGAACGTCTATCTACGAACTTATTCTTCAATCTGGACTTAGAAATATTATAGAAATTCTTCATATTGGGTTTAAACACCATTAAACCAGTAACAGTGAAAGTGACAGTTTAGAACATGAAGTGCATCCAATACATCATTCCATTAGCTATTGACATCTTAAGTTTTGAAGGTACGTTGTTCACTCTAAATTTACTAAAATCGTATATATCTTTATTCGGTATAGTTTGGTATTTGGAGTTCAACTTAAAATTCATTGTATTAATCATATTTGGTGTAATGAGAATTGCTTCATGATTCATAACTCCGTTACCGACGAGATGTATTGGCAGCTTTTATTTACTTTCCACGTTTAAATATATAAACTTGGATTCCTCAGATTTACTAGCGAAGACCAATAATAAATGTCGTTATTAAATGTTCTTCTGTGTTTACTCATCCATAACCGAGTCCGTTAAAGAAGGTGTGCAGCTCCTATCTTCTAGGTAACATGCCGGCAGCTCGGACAATTCCCGTGAAGTCCAGTGTAATTGCTATTATTTAGACCTCTCGCACACGCCCTCAGCAGAGTCTTAATGCCCCCCGACTCAGTCACTTATCACTACTGCGTTGGTTGGCGTTTCGGTTGAGTCAGTTGTTTGATGCGTGGTTCAGTCAGCAGTGGCAGATGAGCGTGTTTCAAAAGATCTCAGAACTGTGCCTATGGCGAAGTGTGTTTGCGGAAACTCTTTCTCTGGTTATGGGAGGAGTAACTTTGCTGATGGTATCTCTATGAACATATTTCAGGAATTGTTCTAGAAGAGATTTTGGCATTCGGTACTTGGTGTCGAAGTTTATGAGCAGAAATAGTTATTTGGTCCTGACGCTTTATGTAGAACAAGTTGAGGGCAAAATCCTGGCTTTCATCTTAAGGAATATTCTACATTACGCGCATTAGTTTTATAACATTGAAAGCATAACATATGAAAGGAAAATCTCTGGAGTTTCTTTCCAATGGTACTGTATTAATAAATCATTACTAATAATCTTTAGATGAAAGTTACGCTTCTACTGAAAACAAGTTCGAACTGCCATCAGTGGAACAATTTTTCAATATTAGAGACAAACCCTAGTAAAATCATTAAACGAGACGATATTGTGCAAAACAATATACTTGGCGGAAAACACAACTCAGTAACTTTCATAAGTTTTGTAACTGTTGAATAGTTGCCATCGATAAGTTAATTTCGTCGTATCTTAATACCTGTAACATTTTATCTCCGTTACTGTCTGTATTACATGAACCTGAACTGAATGGTCATTATAAATAAATTGAGTTGTAATGCGGACATGTTTAAAGTTTAAGTTTTTTTTAAATTACGTTCAATCGAGACAAAGTTGATATCGCTTTAAACCTGAATATTCAGCTGTAACAGAAGATCCATCTTAAATAAGCGTGCCTGTGCCAAGTAGTCAACTTACACCTTCTACTCATCCTAATTTGTTATCATCAAATGCTTTTAAATGTTCATTTATGCTCTTCATTTTGTTTCAAAGGTTAGTCTCACCATGAATTTTTTGGAATTTAATTAGCAGAAACTACTAATTGAAGATGTAATACGTTTAACTGGTTTAGGCCTAATTAATAACACAGACCGCTACTGATTATGTTTCGCCCCGGGAACTATACGTTATGAAAATTATATAGACAAAGTGAAATTGAACGGAGATTCATAACTAAAAATATTGTAGTATATTTAATTTCCTACGATTTAAACTAATAATTTTCAGTTCCATTTAAGAAGAAACCGTGTATCAAACGAAACTTATGCTAAACAAGTAACATTAAACTAACATTTTATAATAATTTTCTAAAACGCTAAAATATATGGTCATTTAATATCTACAAATCACATATTTTGGAGAACGTATTTTTTGCATCGCGGAGATTAAATAAACTAGAACGCTAAGGTCTCCAAATACCCTAAATACATTAAGTAATTCGGCTGTCGAATCCAACCTTATTTCCGTAAGCTAAACATAAAGAACAACACATTGCGTTAGTCCTAATCAATTGTCCTGCAGATATGAATCACTTGCGAACAATAAATCAATGAAATAAAATTTAACATAGTTTAGTAAATGGAGTATGTCTCTGAATTCACAATTCTCTATTATCGATCGGAAAAGGACTGGAGTTTACAGGAAATGAAGTGTGTATTATGTGGCATGACCTGGATGCCAAACCTTATTTAACGAATGTTCCACCTTGTTCCACCAAATAGAGGTGACGGGACGGAATAATCAGTTGAAAATCAATCTAGACCGTTTTAAGCATTCCTCACAATTGACAAGTAATGCAGGAAAACGTATGAGACAAACAAATATGCACTAAAATTAAAATATTATATCAATAGGAAAATTTAATTAGCTCAACAATTAAACATATTGACACCTTCATTCACCCGCAAAAGTATGACTGTCATCTATTGGACAGAAATATCAACTTTTGCCTTATGTAAGATAGTACACAATTATACGGAAATATGCTGTAAAAACTCTCCACAAATCCAAAGACTACGAAATAACATACTTCAAGAAAACATTCTAAAACAAGTGTTTAAAATTAACCCAGAAAATAATAGTGAATCTTTCATATTACTGGTCATGTTCAAGAATGGTTTCACCGTCATGCTCAAAAGGTGCAACATTATCCCTGGTTCGAGCTGTCCATAGACATACATATTATCAAACTCGTTTTGGACGTTTTGGAAACCTAAGTTCGGCGTAAATTTTCAGCACCTTCTATTTTAGCTCAGCTGGAAGCTGAACAGCATGAGGAATGTTTCAAATTTCACTCGCCAGCATTCAGGACTTGGATGCATCTATTACGTTCAGAAATCAAGCTATAATAATGAGTGCTCAAGGTGAAACAACGCCGGATTAATACAAAATGTTCCGACTTAAATTATGTTGTAAATAAATCTATGTATTTTTTTTATTCATTCGGGGTTCAAAATCTCGCGGATATATTTGAACTAATTAATAGTTTTCGGAAATCCTTTTTAAATATATTTCGAGGACATTACAAAAATATAACTAAAAGTAAAGATTTTGAACCTAAGTTTTTAGAAACCTACGAGTTATGAAGTTTGTTTTCAAGTTCTTGCACAAATGCATACAACCGAAATTAATTGCAAGTAGTAACTACGAGCTTACAGATCTATCAATAAATGGTAGCATGCGCTTGGCCATATATTCAATTATCTGCAAATGCAATATGAATGAAAGTTTATACAAACTTATACCGTTTAGAAGCTCTACGACTTTGTTCTCTTGATGGTAGGACTTTAAAAAGTTAAAATGAAATTGAAAAACATTTGTTTTAGCATCCTGTCACTCTCGCATGGTTTGTAAAAGATCCCTACGGCAAAATATTTTGGAACTAGATGCGCCCGTACTTACGCGCTTAATTTATGTTGCACATGAGCTCTAGTAAGACACAAGAGTAATCTCGGAACACCAGGTAATGTTCTGACATGTATATTGTATAAAAGTGTCAAATATTTTTAGCACCGGATTTGCAATGGCTAAAGACTCATAGTGCAACAGCACTGACACAACATTGTCTGGATCCCTTTAACCACAGTATCAACAGTTTTATAATTTTAGATAAGTTGAATATTTCTTCATAGATCAAGAAAGAAAATAGTAAGTACAAAATTCTTTCTCTGGGTTTTCTTCAGCGGTAGATGTTGCAATTTAAATAGTATTCTATCTGGGTTAGGGTTTCTGTCAACCTCAAAAGATTCTTAAGTTTCCAACCGGTAGAACCAAGTTTTCCGGGGCATTACCAATTAATTATACAAGTTATATATGACACACATACCACACTGTTGCACAAACTACATGGTAGATAGAATCTAGTTTTCAAAATCTAACTTAAATCACTGTGGCAAACTTTTCACACACGATGCTGAGGACTTTTAGAGAACAATGATTATAAAAAATATTTTTAAATATTTAGCTTGATTTGAGTAAACGAAAAAATTTATACCAGTTCTTAAGTCTCAGGTTAGAAACCGTTCATGGTGTTCTTGCAAATCCGTTCTAAAAAATTACTGCAATGGAACGCGATGGTTAGAGCAAAAATATTTACTTATTGTCGTGTTGGGAGAAGTCGATTTTTCACTCGTTGTTGAATACAATGCACCTCTACGAAAGAGACGCATGTTCCCAGATGGTTGAATGTGCGATTTAGTTTATTTGATCTCTATTACTGATCTCGCAAATCAATCTGAAGTATGACTCACTTTTAATACATTATGATTACTTCACTAAATATTTATAAATGACGTGATTACTCAAACAAAAGCAGGAGTTAAATAAAATACAATGATACTATTTCGCTGCTCAACTACACTTAAGGATTCAAGATTATTGCAATACCTGTGAAACTGTACATCTTGTACTAGCGAGGCATTATTTTAAACAAAACTTCAATTACATAATTAAGGACATATTCATGCTTCTGGATGGAATTCAATTTCTGAATTTTTATTTTATGATCTTTAGACATCTTAGGCTCATGATTAGAGAACTAACAGGCTATCCCGGCCTTTGTTGGGATTGAAGAAAAATATGAAATTCCTGTCATAAATGGTCGATCGTTGGGGTCAACGCCCTACTACTGAGCTACTGCAAGTCAGTACTCCTAGTTGGACATTACCACATTTCCCACAACTCATACGTAATTTCGATTCCAATCTTTTGTTTTGTACATCCTTAAAATGGCGTAATTGAGGCAAGGTCAGGTGGCGAACGATAAAATATGAAAAATCATGCACAGTTACTGGGGATGGAATGTCGCGTACTTTAAAGTCAAGTTGATGCGAAACGATGGCTGATACGATTCCTCGTATGGATTCTTACCTATTACATTGATTAAATGCGTAAATCGTAGGATTTTTCATGCTGGCTCGGATTTGTTGGTAACAAAGTCCCTTTGAAATTATCACGTTAGCCACGACCAATAACTAAAGTGATTTGTTTTGTGTACAGATGTAGAAAAAGAAACTAATAAGCAACGCACCGGAAACAATATAAATTTCGCCAAATTAATTTCTACATTCCTTTTCTTTAAAATCATGATAGAGCTAAAATAAACTAGATAAGTCAGTTTTAGGGACGTTTACCTCATCCATAATTTTGTTTAGTATGGAACCACCTTTTTTCGGTGTCCCGGGTGAGTATTCATATATAAAATGCATTATCATTCGTAAATTTATACTAATTTTACACAGAAATCGGAATTTTGGACAGGGACCCATCGGTTCCCTCCGCTTAGTTACGTCGCTCATATACTATAAGCTAGATTCGTATTCGTTTATCGTGATGTGTACAAAAGCAGTTGCTGTCACGAACAAATTATGATCAATATCTGGACAAACTCTTCAACATTGTTTGAGGGCATATCATTGAATAAGTAATTAACTTGATGTCTGAATAGCACTAAACTATGAGTTTCTTACGAAAATAAACATATGTTTAATATAGTAAATAAACTATGCACATATCCCATTGCTTCCAAGTAAAACATAAAAGAATGGAGTCGTATGCGCGAACAAAAGTCTTACCTTTCTTGATAAAAGATAGCACATTGAATTTTATTCGCCATAGGGCTCAATTATTAAAGTAGAAGGGTTTGGTATTGAGTGAAGAATTATTTTTAGCAATATTTAAATTCTGCCAGTTGTATAAAATAAAGAGGATTGACATCTTGTACAGATATTAGTAAAAAATCTATTTCGTTTCTTGGTATCATACATAAAACTATGAAACATTGTGTGATTTCTCGCGTCAAAAACCTCCTAATACAATCTCTATACGTTTTATCATAAGAGGGGGGCATAGGAGCCATTATATGTCTAAAGCCGCCTTAACCTAAAAGTCTGACACCAGTCAAAATTCAATGCACTAATTAGTAATGTTCAAATAAGAAATAGCATATGAATTTACTCACCTGCTGCTCAGATTTAAAGTTATTCAAGGACACTGAAGGGTGAATTAGAACACCCTCCGGTTCTGTCTCTTGTTTTATCTCTCTTTCAATCTTAGTGCATTCTTCACTTTCTCTTTGATTGGTGTCCGTTATAGCCTTCTGCAATTGCTCAACGATTTCTATCCATAAAACATTTTCGTCGTAATTTAATGTCTTTATAAATTCATGCATACCATCCTGTGTGTTTGTACAGGTTGAACTACACGGCTGAAATTAAAAACAAAGTGTGAAAAGAACCACTAACAAAATACAAGGCTGATTTCTTAAATGCATGAACGTAAAAAAAAATCATACATGAAGGTAAAAGTTATGAACATTCAAACTTAAAAAAATAACGAACTACGATCAGAACATGAATTTGGACTTTATTTTAATTATTTAATGCCTTCTAAAATTTCTTTAAAACGAAGAGTCGCAAAGAATAGATTGGCTTTTATAATTAGTGAGAAAAAAAACGGTGGAATATACAGTTTATGATTGCATGAAGTTCTAGTTGCTACACCCTATACATCGTCAAACATTATATGGTTGATACACCTTTTTTTGTTCTAGACATGATTAGCAAAGTGTGTTTATTAATTAGCAATGGCTGTAATAATTGGAGAGTACAAAGAAAGGTAGTTACACTCACATCTAGTACTATAAAGTGAAAGATTAGTGCTAGAAGGGTTCGAAAGAAAAAGCGCAAACAATCAACACGTTGTAGTGGTCTCTGGATTTAGCAGCTGATGCTGTGAAGCTCCTGCTCCATCCGTCTATCGACAACTTCCAACTCAAAAATTACTCGGGCTAGTAAAGTGTTTGATGTGTCGTTGAAAAGTTTTCATTGAATCGTAAACTCGTTTCATGAGATTCCAGGCAAGGTGCTAGATATGGGGAGGCGTTTCCTTCTCAGCAAAATTCATTAATATATCATGAAAGGAAATTTATTTATTTATTAGAACAAAAAATTGTGTTTTATTTGCTGTAAGAATAAATAAAACATAGTTGCTGAGCTTTGGTTAAACATACGTCGTAGTAAGTGAGTCGGTAAAATTGGAAGGATCTAACGTAGAAAGAAGATAAATCGTCTGAAACGCACTAATTTACAACCAAAAGAACGACTAAACAGTAAAATGAGTCACTGTCCGATTGCCATTATATATAATAAAGCACATTATATCTGCAAGCGTGTTGAGAGAAACGTACTACTCTGTCGTAGTGGCCTGAAAAAGTTGATTAGTGGACACTTTGAGATGCCTGAAATTTACCTTACATTTTGAACAAGAATCAGCCGAGAAATGCTTCCACGAAACCAATTTAGGCCGGAAAATAGGCTGGTGAAAATTCAGGAAAAAGGGGTTTGATTTGATTTATTTTCATTCTGGTGACCAGATTCCATGCACAAGCATACTGGTATAGAGTACGTCATTACAGATACCTAAAATACAGATTGCACACACACACACGTCAATACATACGTATACCATATAAGAATTAGTACTACAATGAACTTATACAATGAGTACAATACGATATATAAACAAGTTAGAATTGCAAAGAATAGAAAGAACGCAAATTCTACAAAGAAAATAACTTACACTCTGCTACCACACAAGAATACAAACATATTTACAAAAATAATAGAATTATCAGAAAATTATTTATGTTGCAGAGAATGAACAAGGATAAATTAGCACAAAATATAAAGAATACAGAGTACAATTAAAAAGAAATTCATGCAATGGTAGAGTGAATACACAATATATATTTACATAGAACACAAAAAAAAAACCTTTTGCTATTAGGTACAACTCAATAGTAGTCCTGACTGAAAATTCTTCAACACTATAAAAACATTTTTTAATAAGCAGTTTTCTTAACAGTGTTTTAAAGATGTTTTTGTCTTTAGCATGCTTAATATTTAAGGGTAGATCATTATAAAATCTAATGCCCATATATAGTTGGGATTTGGAGAACATTGTTGTTTTGTGATAGGGTAGGGACAGATCTTGATTGCGTCTTGTATAGTGTTCGTGTTTATTGTAGTTTCTCTTCAAATGCTCAGTATTATTATTAGTCAGAAGAAGTACTTCATATATATAAAGTGAAGGAAAAGTTAATATATTTTCCTATTTCTTGAGTTACTTTGGAAAATAACATTTTTTTTAATTCTCGCCTGCGACACTATATAAGGAATAATGAAATAATCAAAATATTTGTTAGTTAGAAATATTCATTAAACATAATAAACTCTTTGTTACGAGTCCCTCCTGACAGTATTTACTTGATTGTGGAACGAATTAAAAAACTGCATCCCATTACCTACATATTACAACGAGAGGGATTCTCTACTTTAACAGGTATTTTATTTGCGTGCTTTGCTGTTTAGCTGCGGTGAATACAATTTTCTTCACATAAAATATAGGATGTAGATGTTAATATATAACACTATTTATTATATATATTATTTTCATTATTAAATTCTTATCTGGCACAGCAACTAAAATAATGCAATACGTGTTACAGAAGCATATATGGTTATTTCGAGCTTTGCTCAAACTGACAATATTCTTGAATCTGGAGATAAACCTAACTTTAGCTCGAAGCAATTGAAAAAAGCTGATCGACGTAGTTGTTTATACTTCTCTAAACTTATCGATAAGGAACCTTTTGTTCCACTTTATTTCTTTATGAATATAATATCACCTCATTATCATCATTTTCAACCTTCTCCTTTTTCACTTCTATTGGTTGTTCCATAGCCTTGTACTCGTCTTCATTTGAAGCCATCTCTGATTTTATTATTCCTTAAGGACATTCAACTAGAAATGCGCCTGTACCGTTTTAAGAGGTATACAAATCATACATCCGTAGGTCTCAATGTATATCTCTGTAAGGCACTAAAAATAGTTTATTGCTTCCAGAGCCCTAAGTACATCTTTTCCTGAAACAAACAGAATTATTTCTTTTTATTCTGAGAGACGAAATCATGTAATAAAAAAGGGAAGAAAAATTCAATATATAATTCATTGATTATATTATCTGAATAAGAAACGGACAAATATATATGGGAATAAAGTAGAATATTTAACCTGATAATTAATTGACACCGATACGGAACGTAATCACTCGCTTTTAAACACATAAAACATGGAAACAGAGGTAACAAAAGAGGAGATTTTACGAAAGTAATAATAGATAGTACATTTGAAAACACATAGTATTTCTAAAAGATTTACTCGGTCAAACAAACCAATTGATGTTTATACTAAAAATCCCAAATTAAATGAATTAATTTTATGCTCGAGTTGTAATTCACGATAAGTTTGAAAAAGGGATGTAAAATTTCCAATTTAATGGAACTGAAATCCTCTTTTTGATAGACCCTGAACAAGTGAAGCAGAGAAAGCAAAAACTGAATTCTCATTTCACTTCATTCTCTGTAATCGAGATGTGAAAGAAAAAGAAATCTTTTTCGAAAGTTCTTTGGAAAATAACTATTTTTATTTCAATTGAGGGACCACCAAATATTTTGATGATTGATGATATAGGTAATACGTTCGTTCTTGTTAGAAATGTCAATTACAAAAACAATGTCTTTATTGGGACGCCCTGTGACAATATTTCTTGAATTATAAAGTTTAGCTCACAGTGAAACATAAATCTACACAACGCGTCAGCAATTTGAACATTCTTGTATCGTGTACAAGGGTGCTAAGGATATAGATTTATTTCGTATTATAAACAAACTTTGCGGCACAACTTTTCGCGTTCTTTACTTTTTGTAAGTTGATACAAAAAATGCATAAGATATGTTGCAATACTGATTTTTTAGGGATACAGAAACAGGAAGCCTCGCTCGAAAAAAAAAACTGTATACATTTTCATGACACATGATTATGTATTCAACGTGTTAAATTCACTTTGTGCAGAATGTACAAAAATTAATTTTGCACTGCTTACGGCACTGAATCAGATAGTCTAGCAAAGAATGTAGTTTATTATGCTAGAAAGAAGGCGTTTGTTACAAGGTGCATTCCCTTCGAGAAATATTAAATATTCCATAAAAAATCAACATATTCTAGCGATTTACCAACAATGTTTTTTTTTTCCTTCGATTGCATTTTGTTAATTATAACAGTACTTTTTTTTATTGTTTCATGAGCTTTAAAGCCACATTTTATCAATAATATTGCAAAGATAAACACATATTTTAGGTATTGTCTGTAATTATTCAAAGGCTCACTAAAACAAGTTTCCTTATTTTGAATATAATTTGCCAAAAAAAAAAGAGAGATATGAAATTACTTTCTACCCTTGTAACTAGCATGTAAAGCTGCTTTGTTTCAATTCTCGAGTCCCTTCCGTAGTAGGGTCTTTATTATCTTCTAAACAAGACAAATATATCCATGAAATAGCTTACCTCCGTCGCTAATTAAATGAGAGAACTTACAACACCGCAATTCCCTTCTTCTTCTATCAACAATGTTGTCAAATAAAAATACCTTGATATTTGCTCTGTTATTAAATTTTCTCCTCCTTCAAATCACCTGTAAAATTAATTGTACCATTTCGAAGGTTCTTTGAAAGTTGGAACCGCTTCGAGTTCGTCATGTAACGCGCTTACAAGAAATACTATTTTAAAATACTGATTTTCTTTTTAATTTGCTAAACTTATTCCCAACATAACTGTTGTAGTTAAAGAGGCAAAAATGTGCAGAAATTATTTAACGTACCTGCCTTCGTTCCTGCCAGATGGACGCTTAACGAAAGAACTTTACCTGTGAATATTTCCCACCTTCAAGACGGACACTTTTTAATCCCTTGTACCGAAACGTGAATGGGTGTGCAGTAGCGTTTAATGTAGCAGTAAATTGTTATTTTGTATTATTATACACTAAACCTTTTCTCCTTCATCACAAATTATGGGAAACTGACGATCATAATTGATTGGTACAATTTCCTCATCCTTGACGACCGTGTTCAGTTATTAACAAAACACACTTGTCTAGATTTTAATAACTGAATTACACTATGGATTCGGTTAAGCGAACAAACATTCATCAAAAACATACATTGTTGGACTGTCCAGGATTCTATTCTGGATCTCTCGACCAATGAATGAGAGACACAGGTTCAAAATTTCGGCAGTGCACGACGAATGTTTTTCATTCTATTTGTCAAGGAAATAAGACAATTGAAAATTGATGGACAAAGCGTAACACACTAACACTTTACATTCAATACGCAAAAGGAAAAAAAAAATAATAAGAAGAAGAAATTTGGATTCTGTGATGTGATCTGGATCGCGAGAATCTATTTTCCACATAAGAGTTTAGGTTTCAGAGACTAATCACCGGAAGTGCTATTATTATTCGCCGTTAGGGGCCACAGAAAACAAGTGACTACTGCAATGCGTACGAAAAACAAAAAATATTCTTGGGCTAATGTGAAGTGGAAACGTGGTGTGCTAATACGATAATAAAATATATTGCTTTGTTCGTACTAGTAATAATTACACCTAGGGCATAAATTGTTGATCTCTCAACGCCAACACAGTTTTTTTTCGGTAGTGCCAACATTTTACTTGCCAATATATTTCTGGATTGCAGAGTTATTGCTTTAATATTAAAAGGAGTTTCATTAAAGGTGGAAGGATAAATTCCACGTTAAGAAATTTATACCACTTATTTCGTTCCAAATAATTCACGCACGTTTCTATAAATGCTTGCAGTTCGGTTTACTTGATCTGCCCCAAAGAACTTGTGATTTACATGAGAAAGATAATGTTAAAAAAAAGTGCGTAGCAGAGTTATAATGGAAATGATGTATTTTTTCAAAACAAGTGGCATAGATAGTGCAACTAGGTTTCAGAAAATAAATTTAAAAAAATACAGGTGGATTGGATGATAATCTTTTCTTCGGCAGTGCGTAGGTAGTAAGATATGTAAGCGGAGCGAATTTTAGTGACGTAGTTTTCAAGAAATAAGAACCTGTGACATCAAAGATGCCGACGTTATAAAAACAAGGGCCTTACTATAGTAGTGACGTACCAATTTTAAAATCACTAAAACCAAACCAAAATCACTTCAAACACACACATTACGTTTTCATGAGAGGCGAGCGGTTTACGCAATTATTTTCTTGCACTTTTTTTTGGATTATCTTAAATTAGTGACCATACGAACGTGGAGGTTAGGTGCGGTCATGTATCATTACAAAATATATTTTTGTATGTTCACATTTATTATTAATAATTGCTTATTTTCCTTTTTCTTAAATTATCTTGTATTACTGAACATATGCACGTGGAGGTTAGGTGCGGTCATGTATCTTTACAAAATATATTTTGACACATATTCACACTTACCTTCAGCACACAGGTTAACTCTCCCAATTTCCATTAGAAAGTCGTGTACAATTGTTTCGGGGCCTTTTCCTTCCCTTACATAAATACTCTGCTAAATAGCCTTCAAAATGCACTTTCCCTCGTCATTTCCATACGATTCAATAACAATAACGCAAGAAATGTCATAATCATCACAAAGACACGCCATTTCAACACTGCCTTACCGCCTTCCACATGACAACAACTGTAACTTACGCAAAATAGTTCCTTCCGCCACAACATGCAGTGCGTCCTAAAACATCTTCAAAACACACTAACACTATATCATTATTCACTTCAAATGTTACCAACATCAATATTTACCTCCCTAATACTCTCAAACATCACACAATTATCTCAATTCCTCCTGTAAATTTCTAAAAATTGGTACCTAACTACTATAATTAGCACAAAACAAGTTACGTTATGTGTTTGCAACACTGCTTTTAGTTCAGGATTCCCTTCTCATTTTTTGGCGGTAAGTTTGACTGCCGGCAGGTCGTAGTAAAAATTAGTAGTTGTTGGTGAAAATAATAATAAAAAATATGACTCGTTTCATTACACACCTGTTAGGCCAGCTTTTCATACACGCGCTTGCCACGTTCTAAGCTTGTGTGTGCAATAAAAAGAACACTTAACCTGACTCTTAACAAATGATCACTATATTGTGGTAATGGTTTTCGTAATTTCTCAATGCGTGTCTAGCATTTGTGACCACTGCAGGAGTCATCACTCTGACTCCAAATATGGCGGATTCTCGCTCTTCTATTAGGTAAATTTGAACTTAATTTTTTCCACCATGTTGCAGGTGTCCTTATGACACTTAATTTTGCACACGGTTTTGGAAGTTCTGTATATCAAATACGACACAAAAGAGATAGTTTGCAAAGATTCCAAGTGGATAAAGTGATGTGTAGAGCGATTGATTTTGACGGTTGAAATGGACGAGTGCAAATAGTGCAGAAAAACCGGTAAAACGCGTTTATGGTCGTAGCGCCTTAAGTTGTAAAGTAAGGGTGACAAGAAGAAATGTCGAAAGTTCCAACATTGTGGCATTAAATTGTGCCCGACGCCCAGTTGCACTATCTGCACCAAACAGGTTGTATGGAGTGTATAATATTGGTCACTAGCTGGCTTAAGTTTGGAGCAGATAAAGTAAACCTTCTGCATATAAACAGCTACCGATAGCCAGGACCCCTAAATGAGTGACGGGAAACTATTTTTCATACCGTAACTGTTTACATAAATAGCTATTCTATTTGATCAACAGATACCAGCATGGTTCTATGTAGAGGAAATCAGTGGCGTCACTTCGTGATATGACACTGGCGTAGTTACAAAAATTACGGACAGTGTTAAGATACCAAAGACGGGTTAGGTGTATTTTGGGGTTGAGTTTAGGACAACCAAAAATTTAAGAATTAAAGGAGAAATGTAATGTTTGCAATGTATGTGAAAGTGTCGAAAGTACGATAAGAAATTCAAAGAGCGAAAAAATATGTGTAACTATTCAGCTGCTTCCGCGTTGTGCTGGCGCAGGTAGTAAGTCTTAAAAGTGATCCTGTATATTAAAATCACAAACTAATTTGTCTTCGCTCACTTAACATTATGTTAGTGAATTGTGTGGGTAAATACGTGGTATTCAAAACACGAAGTGACAATATTCCTCCGCATGGTGTTGCACGCATTGATCAAATCGAGTAAGCTTAGGTAAATACTTATGAAATATGTCTTTTCGTAACACATCTGGGGTTGTTCGCCATCTGTAGGCGCCTGTCTAAAAGTTATTAGCAAGGGAACGAGTTTGTAAAGCATACACATTGCAAAATGTGGCTCAGTAACTGACTGAATTTAAGTGAACTTTATCTATTTTAATTATACGAGATGCATATAACTAGCACACTCCATGTAACCGCCCTTAACGTGGAAGGAGGGCCGCAGTGGCTGAGTCAGGTAGAGCACTCATCTCTGGCGCGTGGGGTCGTCCGTTCGATACCCTCATACCATGCGTGCTTTGTGGTGGACAAACACCATGTGTGTGGGTTTTCTCGGGTACTCCCGTTTCCTCCCAGTTTTTGCATTCCACTAATTCATTATCCATTCGGTCTGAGTCAAAGTTGCCAAATGGCCGTAAATGTATTTTTAATCAACGCGGTAGCAGCTAAGTAGTATCGTTCTCACTTCCATGACTCAAAGCTATGTTTTATTTAGAGTTTCAACACTACCACATATGTTACAAACGATATACTTCCTCTGTAATTTCTATAGTGCCACAAGCTCAAGAATAGATAGCAACAAGTATCAGAAAGTTAAGAATACAGGGGCCAAAAAGTTATTACAACGGAGTAGCTCCAAGTAAACGCAACCCGTAGTTAATGCGTCATCCTGAAAGTTGCGACGTTTGCCATTGCTTACTTTGAAATTAAAAAACGCCACACAGCAACAACATATTGACTAAAAATAATTACCATTCTGCTCCGTATACACTTCAGAACTAGATACAAGTGTGTGTATGCACCTGGAATAGAAACTCTTCTCTGTATTGAACGAACTCCTTGAAAGCGTTTTCCACATCATCAAGTTGTCGAAAACGTCCGTCCTTCGGAAATTTGTCAAGAGCGCGGTAGAGGTGATCTGTTAGCGAAATATCAGGGAAATATGGTGGATGCGGCAGTACTTCGATTTTGAGATTCATTAATTTTTACAGGGTTTTCTTACACTGTATGCTTTGGCATTGTCTTGCAAAGAATTGGACCACTTCAATTGACGGTGCTAGTTGCTGGGTCTTAGTTTCTGATACAATTCATTACAGTAGGAGTTCGCTATAATCGTGGAACCTGGTGTAAGGAAGCTGTAGTGAATTAAGCGGGCAACACTCCACCAAACAGTGACCATAACTTTCGTTGGGTTCAACTCAGATTACGCCATGGGTGGAGGAGGTTTGTTTCTCTCAATCTACTGAGTCACTCTCATTCTGTTGTACATAATCCATTTTTTTTTCATCACATGTAAAACTTTTGTCCAGGAAAGGTTCATTGTGATGGCGCAACAGCAATGACGAACATGTCTGTAAAGATCGATCTTCTGATCATGGGACAGGTCATGAGAATCCCCCTTGTATAGCTTTATAGTCTTTCCCAAGGAATTTGGTGACACATGAA
>JAGDQP010026125.1:0-26236 GCA_022664845.1 Lepisma saccharinum
AACAGTTTGAATTAGTAGATGAAGTATGTAAACGTTTCATGACTTAGGCTTGGAAGATCAAATAGAGATCAATAGAGAGTGTGTAATAATAATAAATGTAAGATAGACGTAGTAAACTGTAGAAATACATCCAGCTTCAATAATTTTGCACTGTTACAATCAAGCATATGAAGTGTGAAACAGAAACAAAGGCAAGAATATCAAAGAGAGAGGAAATTACCATTAAGGCAAATATTAAGGTAAATATTAATTGTTTTGTATGAACTAATGTAAAAGCAAATACTATAAAATGTGTTGAAATAACGATTACAGATCATCGGAACGTCTGTTTGTAGACAATAGTAAAATAAGCAATGGATGCAAAATTAGCATAATGAGGAAGTAATGCAGAAGAGTTAAAAAGAAAAGAAGAAATTTGTAAGGACATTGTTTTCGCGGAAATTGTATATGAAGGTAATAAGATGGAGAAGACGGAGGGTTACAAGACGGATGAAGTTCCTGTAGACAAATTTAAAGAAAAAATCGCTCCAAGAAACCAAAAACAATAAAAAAAATAGAAGACTAGTTTTCTGTAGGACTTGCTACTAGAGACATAACACAATTTATGACAATGATTTAAAACATAATTAAAGTAGGACCAATTTAGGAAAATAAACTAAAATCAGAACATTTGTAGATGTGTCGTATGTGTTGATAAATCTATTGTTATAGGAGTCACGAAGAATTCATTTCCTAAAGTCAATTGAAGAATTGTTAAACCACACTCACATAAAGAGAGAACGATGAATACTTTAACGATAATAGTAATAATAAATTCAGGACAGGTTCAGCCAAACACTTAATGAAATATAATCATCCCTTTTTAACATCAACCCTGTTAATTGCATTTTTCTTATTTGCTATTAACATATACACTGTCCTGAAAGAAAAACAGCGACCTAAGGCAGAATTGTCTAAAGGTTGTAAACAAACTCACATGTAAATGAAAGAAATACTGCATTGAACTGACATTAACTTATTTAATCAAAACATTTACGTGAAATGCTTGTTAAATAAGAAGTATCGTATATTAAAATATGCCTACATAATGTTAAGTATTAACCACTTGCATATCCTATGAATTGTGTTGGTTCTGTCATCGAGGAGTCAACAGATTAAGGGGTATTATGCATATGATTGCGTTCTCTGTAACATTTTGGAGCACACAGGCGTAACGCCTCAAATTTGTGGACGAATGCGCTGTCGATATTCTCTAGCTAAGTAGCTGTTATATTTTAAGAAGTAAAACACACGTTGTTCTTAGGAATTATATTAGAAACGTGCCAAGTACTTCAGTTGTAGACCTCAACATCAAGAAAATAAAATTACTATATTTTGGAGACATTGGTGATTCTTTGTCACTTTATACATGATGAAGAATCATTCATGCTTGACGAAAGTCTCAGGCATGTTCGGCATTCATACTTTAAATATTATATAATTTTCCTTACGATATACAGTATTGTTATCATTCAGTTCAATATCAGTTTTAAGAGGGTTCCAATGTTATAATCTAATCTATCCCTTTCTCTAATCTAACGTATCTGCATTGAATAACATTTTGTACATAATAAATTGCGGTAAATATTCTATTTGGACGCTTTCTCGATACCAAATATTAAGAAAACTTAACACGAAACATACCTCATAATATCAATTTAGTTTAAAAAAAACTGGGAAACTAATGGTTTGAAGCTACTACAAGGTCTAAGAAAAGCTCATTACTTTAATATAAGCCATGCACACATGTTTAAAATGCTCCACGTTTTCCTACTCCACTTTATGGAATCTACTGAAAAGTAAGCAGCAAAGTTATAAGGTTCTGCTGGGGGATTACAATAGGTGTTAAGGAGTAAACTTATGTACGGGGGATGACTTACTTACCAACCCAAAAACTTGGCCACGTGAGACCTGTTGATGCAGGGAATGATCATAAATACATGTGCAAGTACAAACCAAAGTTAAAGTGTTTTCTCTTTCAAGTAACAACGTTAGTGTCATCAACTCTAATAGCTGCTGGAAAATACCTTTAGTCGAAGGATTTTTTTGCAATGGACACTACAATACGGTAGAGAGATACAACATAGTTAATACATGTACTACGTATACACGTGTATATGTCATTAAAGAACTAAACAACGAAACACATTTTACTCAAAACTACATATACAAAATACCATTACAATATTAATAGAATACTGTGAAAAGTTAGGTGACACTACAGGCAATACAGATAGAAAGAAATATAATATTTACGTGCATTTTGAAACAGTTTATACACTATAAAAGTGAAAGAACAAATTTAATATTGCCAACAGGTACAAATACTTTAGTGGCTACCGCTGAAAGTAATTTCTAACATACTAATTTCAAGCACTTCAATCTGTGCAATGAAGAGATTTATTTCGCTGTAGTACTTTAAAAATTGTGAAGTTTCAATACAGTATTTCTTACTTACAGCTTCTAGCCGCTTTGAGTTCACAAGTGTGCTTTTTTTTTTTTAAGTAAAAGCGTTTCTATAAGAGAGCAAATCTTCTCGTTTTCCTTGTACATTTGAAATATATGAGGAAGTATGTTCCAAAGCAAATTTTTGCTCAATATATCAATTTCAACTTCATGTAAAACAAGTCGCAAGATAGTCTAATAATAAATACCTCGTAAAATTTATTGCTGACGCACACAGTAGAGATATATTCACACTAGATGTCAGAAATATTATTCTAAATAACTCTATGACTTACGGAACTCGTAAATCCATCGACATGGGTTTAAGGCGCAAAGGATTAAATTCTATCAGCACGAACATCTTCCTCTCAAAGATTCCTTCTAATTGTCCCCTTAACAAGGTTTCGATCTACCCAATGTCCTCTTTCCATCCGGCTTCCCAATCACGATGTAATATAATCTTCGTTTTTCCCCACCCGAGCTACATGGACTGGCTTCTTAACAGTCGTGATTTCATCTTACAACATCGGGTGAAATGTTCAGTCTTTGGAGTTCTTGTATGCAGTCACTTCCATTCTCAAGTCGTCCCATTTCGGCCCGTATAAATTTATAAAAATCTTATTTTCAAGACCACGCAATTTCGAACAGTTGCCAGGGCCGTACTCAAACTTCCGCAATCATAAAGCATTCTCGGCAGAATGACCGTTCTGCATCTTTACAATTTTACATTCCTTGATATTAATCGGAAGGCTAGAACCTTCTGGACTGAATAGAAACATTCATTGCCACATAGTACTGATCAATTTATGTATAAGGTCGAATCAACTGAAAGTGAGACAAAGCGATTTTGTCGAGCAAAGTTACTTCTATGTTTTCAAAGGAAATCATTGCAGTATTATGGCATTTGTTAAAGTAACTAATTGGTTGTGAATGTCACAATGCTACAAGCTATCTGTTTTTTTAAAAAAGGCAGAAAAAATATTTTTCGACATAATCACCTTGGCTCACTTGTAGTTGACTCGACCTTATAATACCGTGACTAGTGTCGTTCCTCCCGCTTTAATTAACTTGGTTAGAATGTTGTCAATTCCTGATGATTAGAAAATTTTCACATTATTTATTGAAGCTTCGATCTCCATCTCGCAAGTTTCGGGTATCCATGGTTCTGCAGTATGGATTTCAAACTCCTATGTTTGTTCTCCGGTGTACGGTATACCGTGAGAAGCTTGTCGAAATAACTTTTCCACACATCGAGAACTTTAGTCGGAATCTCTTGAAGATTTCTACGTTCATTTTAATCATTCCTAGTAACATTTTTGTAACGAGTTTACTCCTTTGTATAGACCTCTAATGTAATTTGCATTACAGTTTTTTCCTCTATCTCTTGAATTTTCTGGGCTGTGGTCGCTCAGTCTTTAGAGCGCTCACATCTGGCGTTTGGGCTCGTCGGTTCAAATCCTCCTCGTAGTATGTGGGCTTTGTGGTGGATAAACACCCTGTGCGTGGGTTTTCACGGGGTCTTCCGTTTCCTTCCACTTTCTAGATTCCATCAATCATCCCATTATCACCCATCCGGCCTGAGCCAAAGTTGTTAAAGACCTTTAAAAAATCCAAAATTCTAGAATGTTATGCGTTAAATATTTTTGTTTTTTGTTTCTAAATTCGCGTTTGCATTTATTTTGCTTTTATTGCTTAGCCATGGCTGCCTTGCTTGTTTTTGTTCCTCATGAAGCTTAATGCATTCTGCATCAAACCAAGGCTTGTTTCTCTGCCATTTCCTCTTATCTACACGATCCCTTGCTGCGCACTTTACCGAATCACGAATTGCCTCCCATATCTTATTCACATCAATTCATTATTAATGTTATTTTTTCCCATGGAAGTAGAAAAAAATACTATTAAGCAAAATTGTAAAACTTTTGTGAATTACGTCATGTTAAGAGAAAAAATAGAGCAAATAAACTGAAATGATGTTATAGAAAGCCAGTGTGTGAATACAGCAACAACTTTAACTTTAACTTTATTAAAATCATGCAGAATAGTATAAATAAGGTAATACATGTAAAGTCTCAAATGTTAGTAGTAAATTTAGGAAACTTAAGCCATGGATCACAAAAGGACTTATCACTTCCATACGTGAAAGAGATCGATTAAGTCGCTTAGTTTTAAGGCAAGGAAATGAACAGGTTTAAAGGATTATTATAAGAGTTACCGCAATAAATTAACCAGATTGATTAAAGAGGTCAAAACAGAACATTATAGATAACAAATATTGGGCTGTAAGAATAATACACGCAAATTGTGGAACGTTATTGCAGATATTACGGACCACAATAATAGAGACGATACAGAAATAAAATAACTTATTACAAATGAAGGATTGATACCAGTTAACGAAAATCCTCAACTAATTGCTAATACTTTGAACAAACATTTTATTAACGTTGGAGAACAATTAATTGATGATCTCGGAATAACTAGTAAAAGTGCAATAACAAACATATCAGTTAAAAATCCAAACTCACTGTTTTTTACACCAATTACTAGACATGAAATTGAATCTTTTGTTAATAATTTAAAGTCTAACACTTTACATGGTATTGATAAAATCACCGCAGATATATTAAAGTGTGCAAAAGACTTCATTGTTGAACCATTGTGTCATATACTTAATTTGAGTTTAGAAACGGGTGTATTTCCTGATGCTTGTAAATGTGCAATAATAAAACCTATATATAAGAAAGGTTCAAAAGCTGATCCCAATAACTATAGGCCAATTTCTTTGTTAAGTAACTGCTCTAAGCTCTTAGAAAAATACATTAAAAAAAGACTGGTTTCATTTCTACACGAAATTAAGTATTTTTCAAATAATCAATATGGGTTCAGAACAGGAAAGAGCACATCAGATGCTGTACTTAAATTAACTGAAATAATTTGTAGAAGTTTAGACGTAAGTGAAAAAGTAATTACAATATTCTTAGATTTGGCTAAAGCATTTGATACTATACCCCATAAAACTATATTCCAGAAACTTGAAAATTGTGGAGTACGAGATGTATCACTGAAGTGGTTTCAGAATTACTTACAAAACAGACAACAAACTGTTAAAATTGGTGAAACCATGAGTAACTTTATGCATGTTAAATTAGGTGTACTTCAGGGAACAGTATTAGGCCTCATTTTATTATATACATAAATGATTTATATAATTTGCAAGTAAGAGGGCATATACAATCGTTTGCTGATGATACTACCTTAACTATTACTGGAAAAACATGGCTAGAAACATTTGAAACGACAGAAACTGAACTAGAAAAGATAACTTCTTGGTTAAATGCTCACTTACTTATTTTGAATATTCGTAAAACCAAATATATAACTTTCTCGCATACACTTGCTGGACAACCTATGAATAAAGAACTAATACTTCATAACTGTGATGTAAAAGCAAACTGTCTTTGTATACCTCTCATTAGAGAAGAAAGTGTTAATAATTTAGGAATTTTAATTGACAATCATCTAAAATGGAATTTACATATATTGCGCATCAGGAATACATTAAGAAAAACATCTTATAGATTTGTTCTTCTTAGAGAAATTCTTGATAACAAATCATTACGTATGGTGTACTTTGCTTTTACACAAAGCTCATTAGAATACTGTATACTAAGTTGGGGTGCAACATACACCTCTCACATAAAACCTCTTGTAACCCAACAGAATAATATTTTGAGACTATGTTTGAATAGAAAATGTGATTGTGATGTTAAAAATTTGTATAACGATTTTGATGTATTACCAATCAATAGATTATATTTAAAAAATGCATTGATGTATAATAGAACAAAAGAAACAAAACTGAACAAGTTATGTCATGAGTATGAAACCAGAAGTGTCACAAATGAGAATATAGAAGCCATCAGAACTAACAAAACATCAACATACCACCAAACTTACTATCTTCTACCAAAAATTTACAATAAAACACCTACATATATTAGAAAAGAGAAACAAACAAGCCGATTCAAACAATTGGTTTTGAAAGTCTAAATGACAATGATGTAGAAGTAATATTATGTATATAATTTGTTATGGGTAACCAACAACAAACTAATGATAATTCGAGAATAAAACTCACACATAAGCTAAGGCTTCTGTGAGTCGAAATGTTATGTAAACTTGTAATGTACAAAAGTTAAATAGATTTCAATTCAATTTCAATTCAATATTACTCGAGTCGACAAGATTTCGGAACTATTAGGAAATTCGAGTTGATAGTCTGCTTTTATGCTCGGATTATGTAGTCATTTAACTTCGAATTTCCGTTGTTTTGATCCTCTGCTTTCGCTGTTCGCAATGCATAACTTTCCCTTACTTTTGTGATCACTAACTGATGGTCGGTGTCACCTTTCGCTCCTCTGTAAGCCCTTTGTAACGTCCATTTTCTGGATATGTCTTCGTCTATCTACCTATACTGATCGATCTGGTTGTGTGTTTTGCCTTTCGAGGATATTTATTAGCACCTGTAAACCCATGTCTTTATATTTAAAATACGTGCTCTTTATTATTAGATTTTGCGAGATCGGGAAAGTTACCAGTTTTAAGCCATGATCGTTGCTGACTTTATGGATACTTTATTTGCTTATATTAGGTTTGAAATTTGTTCTCTACCTACCTTTGCTTTGATATCCCCAACTCAATTTTCATGTTATACAAGGAGACCAAATAAATTCGTGCCGTTGTAGCATAGAAAAGCAAACAAGCGCGTACAAGGGGTTTACACAATATTTATTCAGGAAAATAGCCTCCATCCGCTTCTACAACCTTCTCCCATCTACGAACTAGTCCATAGATTCCATTTTTGTAAAACTTTGTATCCTGTGACTCAAAAAACTGCGCCACTGCGTTTTCAACTTGGTTCCGACTTTGAACTGCCGATTGGGCATGTAATTGTCAATGACCAAAAAGAGATGATAATCGGATGGATCGACGTCTGGGGAGTAAGGAGGGTGAAGCAAAAGTTCCCACCCAAGTGAAGAGATCACTTCCATGCTGTGTGAGGTTTCGCATTGTCTTTGTGGTACAGAACCCCTTTTCTGTTCACGAGTGCTGGCTGTTTCTGGGCAAGTTTGGTAGCTACCGTTTGCAGTTGTGCTGAGTAAACATCTTTTGTGATGGTCTTACCACTTTACAAAAACTCAAAATGTACTATCCCAGCAGTAGTCACCATACAGACAGCATTACCTTCCTCTGATGAATATTGGGTTTAGCAGACAGAGACATTAAGTCATTGGGTAGCAACCAATGGTACGAGTGCTTCTTGCTATCATACATCACCCACTTTTCATCACACGTCAAAATACGGTTAAAAATTGGACAATGTTCCTACTCAGCAAGGATGAGCAAATGTTCAACCGCTGGAGTCTGTTCGCGGCAGTCAGCTCGTGCGGGAACCACTTGCTCATCTTCCACGATCGTCCAAGCGCATGCAAACGTAAACGAATGATTTCATCACTTACCCCAAACCGTTAAGCGACTTCCTGACATGTCTGGCTCGTATCCTCTTCAATAGCTGCTTTCAGCTGGTCCACATTGAGTGATTTTGGTCTCCCAGATCGAGGTTTATCTTAAAGGCGCTCATAACCAGTCAAAAAGGTCTTAAACCACTTACGTGCGGTGCGTTCGCTAACTGTGTAGCCTTCCGAATGCCGAGCATATTTTTCTTGCTGCTTCAGTACCTTTTGTGTGCAATTTGAACTCGTAGAATAACCAGGCCCTAATCACTGCGTTTGACACAGCCATAGTTCACACTGAATATCTCCACTCACACGACTAACTGCAACGTGTTCTCTACGATAGTGTGCCACTGACTAAGCTTTCAGACAAGAGCACACACACCTACTCACTACGTCATCTCCGATTGTTAGAGGGGGACACGCAGCGACGTGTTGCTCAACGGCACAAATTTAGTTGGGCACCTGGTACTTCGGTAATCGTTCAAACAACCTTTCTAGCTCATGTATCTCTGTCGTTATTATCAGCTTCCTCGGTCGGAGCATAGACATTTATTAGCCCGGGTTGCACCAACCAGTATATATTGTAACGTAGGATAATCTTTCGTTCACAAACTCTATATTCTAAACCATTGGAAGGATACTGTTCCTAATGAGGAATAATGTTAAAAGTTGTAGACCAAGTTCTCTCGTAGTAGAAAATGTATTTGCCTTGTTGAATGTTACCTTGACTGTCCCACCGGACTAGCAGTTGTCATAAACTATCTCTTCAAACAAGAGACAAAGTTTGCCTTTACAATCATCAATCACTACGTAAATGGACACAAGTTACTCAGATCATAGTTTTCTGCTCATTACATAAAAAACTAAGTGAAAATTTTGTAATCTCTTGATGAGAAAAAATAAGAGTTAGAAAGATGCCAAATAAATTGTTGATCTAAGAGCCTTTATCACTATATTATTATAATCAGCCTCTGTTATTACCATTTTGATATTTCTTTCTTCTGAAGATGTTTCTTGATTCTGCAGTAGTAAAATGTCGTGTATTCGGTAATGAAAATTAATACTCCTTTAGTAGATTAAACTCATTAATCACAAATATGTATCTCACGAAAGGGGTCGTTAACAACTCTTCTACATACAAATATGTTGCAATCTTTCGAGGAAGGCGTATGGCTAAAGAAGTGTTACTTTCTTAAGTTCTACGGAGGTATAATGTACGCCTAAGAAAAACAAAGAAGAAATATGGATGGAAGAAAATTCTAAAGAACTAGAGTTACAGGAAACCAGTTATTATGATCTTATGCATAAAATATTACAAGTTAAAACGAAGAGTAGATAGTTTGGATAATGAAGAGCATAAGTAATCTTATATGCAATCAAAATTGAATTTTTAGAACATAGAAGAAATGAATAGAAAGATTAATACAAAGCAATATACGTTGTAACAATCGCACGTTAAAAATAGGAAACGCGAAGGTAAGTAAATAGCAAATTAATAAATTATTCATTGGTCAAGGAGAAGGTGAAAATGTCGTGAGCGGTGAGCCTGTATTGAAATATATTCAGTTGTAGCGTTCAGGGCCTTTAAGAACAGATATTTTTAATGGAAAAGAGAAATATGCAAATAAATTCAAAGATTGAAAACTATCATCTTAATATCGTATACAGCTGCAATTCTTCTACACATACTAAACACAAGAATTCAGTATATATGACAGTAAAAATGGAGAAATAGTACCAAAAGCATTTATATTTCTTACAAGAAGTAAGGTTAACAGACCTTGTTGATTTATTGAGGACAGTTATAAAAGAGCTACTAAGATAAGCAAATGATATAATTAAACATTAAAACCGTCGAACAGCGAAGCAAGTTAGACTGCTGTTTAATCTTTAAATGTCAAGTAATACATTCAGGATCAAATGAACGGAAGACACAGTATATGCGTTGAGAAGGAAAATAGTGAGTCAGAAAGAAGAGGCACTTGAACAGTCTTTGAGACGAACAAGAATCAATCACTGTAAGTATGAAATCTTTATTCCCGAACTAGTGTATGACAACAGGAAAAAGAATGTGTGTGTACTACGTTGAATTTTGAATTTATTTATGGCCTTTAGGCATCTAGGGCTCAGGGTGGGATAAGAGAGGGGAAAGGATGCGGGTAGGAGCCGGCCAGGGCATTATTTGAAGGTACCAGCCCGCTATTTGCCTAGTATAACTGAGGAGAAACACTGGATAACCTCAGTCAGGATGGTCGACCCCTGGGATTGAACCTATAACCTCCCAAATGCGAAGTCAACGTTTTGCCACTGAGCTACGGCTGCTCGATGTGTGTACTACGTAGGCCCTATGTAAATCTAAATGAATCTTAAATATTTACTCCGCGATTTAGAGTTAAGATTATTCCAACAAAAAATACAAATTTTAGATGTTGTTGATTATTTGTTACAGCTTTAAAAGGACATAAACATAGGACGTTTACTTTACAAACGTCGGCATCAGTGGCCATCAAGCTTCAGATGTGTTTACACAAAATATTAAATATCTCGACACCCGTGAAATATGAATCATTCGAGTTTACCTTATTTAGTATAAAATACAACTCAAAATACAACATAAACAATAAAGTATTTCGAGATTTTATATTGTGACGCCGGGAGAGATTGTGCACAATTCAAGAAAAAAAATGCACTAAAATTCTATTTTTGATGGAAATGCCCAAAACATTACCCAAAATATTCTTTAGTATCTGATACACAATTACATTCTATTAATCTTTCAAGTGTGTGCGTAATGAGAATGCTCTTCTATGCTTAATGAGAATGACTTTTGCAAAACACTTAATTTGCACAAACTCTCCTACTAGGGTAAGAAAGATTGGCATATGAGTAGAAGGGACTGTGCGTGAGAATAACATTCGATAGTACGAACCAAATAGAATTTTTTTTATTATCCAAAACAATATAAACTGTTATTTTACAAATAATTAGCTAAAGCAGCCTGAATATTTCTATTAAAAATTAATTATATTTCTTATTCTTGGCAGTGTTTATAAACTTTACTAATACAATCGTAAGTGAACAGAGAAAAATAATTTTATACTCTTCATACAATGCATTCGTCCGTCAAGTAGTGGGCCAGGACGAAATATGATACCGAAATCTAGTCCTGATTTATACGTAACTTTGCGCAATCTCTGCTCTTATTGTATTAAATTATGTACTACTCAAGCTCTCCTACTTCACGCTTGCGCCAACTATCCTCATTAGAGAGGAGAGATTGTGCACCACATAGCTTGGGCGAAAAATTCATAGAATGACCGCAAACTACGTACAAAACTAGTTCTGACAAAGAACTAGCTCAGATACCCCTTGATTTATATTTTTAGTAGTAGAACACTTCGTTTGAAAATATGCACAACGTTTATGAAAATACTAGGATTTACCTTCTGTCGTAGATGCAAAAAAGTAAAGATAAAATTCCAGTGACCACCTGCTATCAACACAGTAATTCAGCTGAGTGACGTATTCACTGTCAGTAACGTACTCCCTTGTCCTTTACTCGCAACATGTTATTCCCGTTCAATCCCGTCTTTTCAGGAGCTGCGAAAGCTTTCCTACCGCGCAGTCTTTCCCGGCTTTATGATAGATATAACATATGAAACACGGAAAAGATATTATATTTTTTGTATAAATACCTCAGTCATCATCATCAAAACATGGAGCTCGAAACCAAATTAAATTTTGGGACATAATGAAAGAAGCTCACATAACTATTCCTACGTGTCAGATTGATGAAGTTTCAAAAGTAGCGACTACAGTGCAACATGGACTATATATTATAATATCCGTGATTGTTGTCGCTGTGCTTCTATTAACATGAAAAGTTGGAAAGTTCAACTGGGAATTGTACTACTGGATAATTTCATTTACGTAGATATCTTTGGAGAAAGATATAAGAATTAATTATTTACAGGAGCAGAACATTTAACGTTTACTAACCGTAGTACAATTATTCTTCTGGAAAATAAGGTAATATGTTTTTATTACGATTTGAATTATGAATGTCTATGCATGGATTTTGTTGGGTAAACAATGTCAACACTTCTGATTTTGAAACATTCAACAATAGCTATTTCTTTTAACTCAAAAGTAAATACTTTTAATACTAATGCTGTTTATGGATTTTACTGTTTGTGCATGAACTATCGTGTAGAATATTTGAGCGCGTGATTATTGAAACTAACTGCTTGTTTCGTACGTCTTGGGAATATGAGCAGTGGATTTTGGATGCATGTTGCATGACTTGGGTTAGTACTTCAAGAACCTAATGAAACCTAATCTAATCAAACGTAAGCTTTATAATGATGTATTACTTAGCACAAAATAAGTTGATTGAACCTGGCCTAATCCAATATAAGCACTTTGTATTAAAGTATGTTACGTGTGGCAGTATATAAGATAAATATATATTGGTCAACTTCGTAGTCTATTCTATTGATTTTGTTGGACGACTCTAATCTAACGCAAAGCTAACTAATATCACATAATATATTTTTGGCGACCCAGGAGAACGAACTTACGTAGATTTGCTTTAGTACTTGACAAAGATTTGACTTAAAGGAATCATGGCAATGTCACAATTAAACTTTAAGCCTTGCGATGGCAGTGAGGATAATATTGAAAGCTGTTTATTTCGTTTCCTTTTACATTGTAAAGTACATTAAATATCAGAGGAAAAGAAATCTGCCTTATTGTTGACATCTGTAGATAGCAATGCTTTTGAAAATTACAAGAAGATTGTTTTCCAAAGCTAGTAGCATATTTAACATTCTCAGAATTACAAGATCTATTAATTAAAATCTATAGAGGTAAACAAAACTGAAAGATTTATATTCCATAGATCTTTGCAACAGGAAGGTCAATCAGTGGAGGAATACTTAAACTTTTTACGGAAGAAATCCGTTCACTGTAAGTTTGGACGTTGTAACGATGGAGCTATGATAAATCAAATAATATATGGTATAAGAGTTAACAATCTAAGGAAAAGATTGTTATCGGTGGATGATTTAAATCTGGATAAAGCAATAAGTTTGGCACTCCAACACGAAAGTGTTGAACGAGATAGTTATTTGTTAGCTAATTGTTTAAGGATTGTTTCTATAGTTAGTCCTTAAGTCAGTGTTATAGCTAGGACAGGAAAGAATAGATTTACTCATGTAAAAGCTTCTCACAGTAAATAGTGTAATAAACAACTGTATTTTTTGTGCACGCAGTCACCTTAGAGGTGCATATCCTGCATTTAAGCGGAAATGCTCAAATTGAGGAAAGGTTGGGCATTTTAAAGTGCGTTGCAAAATATCAAAAAGAGTTAATGTAGGAGAAAATTCAACTCATGATTAAAGAACACAATCAGTATTACCTGACAAAGATATTAACACAGTAAATGATATTACCTTTGGCATGGGTTTCGATGATTTATGGGTCAACTGTACTGAGAATGACAGTTCGAGCAATATGTCACCAGGATTATTAATTAGTAAGTGCTTATCAACAGGTATATGGAACATTAATAGACACGCGATCGTGCCAGAATATAATAAGTAAACATACATTAAAAATGCCAATTGAAATCGAAAACCAAAATAATAAGTATCAGATAAGAGACGTGAACAATCAACCATTACAAATCATAGGTGCGGTTACGCTTCCATGTATTGTTAAAAATAATATTTTCAATAGCCTATCATGTGGTTGGTTGCTGATCAAACACTTCCACATGCAATACTTGGAAGACCAGGGTTAGACAACATGATCAAGAACTGGCAATATTTATTATTGCAAGGTGTTTATACTAGGAATAATAGGTATGTAAAGAATATCAATGCTGAAAGAGATAATAGGAGTATGTTTACTTCAAAATATCGTCCTTAGACGAATGAAACACACACTACGACGAGCTATCGACACATAAATCAACTGGATTATTCTAAAATTAATAATTTACTGGAATGTCAAGACGCAATAACACAATTATCAGAACAACAATTGGAGTTAAAACAATGGGTACATGAAAAATTTGACAATAAACAACAATGTCCTATCAATACGGTTGCCAACTGAGAACTTTTTAAAAACCAGACATTCATGTTAATTTCAGTTTGGAAACCGAACACTAAGAATAATTATTGCGCTTACTTCAATATAACTGTATCTGAAACACAGCTTGTGTAATTCAACAGTCATCCAGTGTTTTCTGTAAAAAGTAACGGTAAAGAGATTGAATGGAATTCATTTATGGCTTTAGGCATCTTTGGTTAAGGCAGAGATAGGCTAGAGAAGAATATGAGGAAGATAGCGGCCAGAGCTATACTTAAGGCGCCATTCCGGCGTTTACGTGGTGAAACAGGGAAACCCTCAGTCAGGATGGTCGGCCATGGTGTTCGAACTCAGGTTCACGATTCAAAGTCCGCGATGCTACCGCCTGGTGCCCATGAGGGCTGGCGACGTTAAAGGAGACTTACTAAAAGTCATCCGGGGAGGGTTTGTAAAAAAATAAGGTTAAGGAAACTTATGAAAATCATTTAGGGCAGGGCTACGAGTTCACAAAAATGTGAAGAAATGTTATTTCCTCAGTTCCAACTAACTGAAGTTGTTTAAAGTATCTGAACTATTGGCAACAAAATGCAATGGAAGCAAAAAGTATATTTCAGTTATAAATGACGGACTAAAATTACCGTAGGAAATCATGTACTGAGTACCAAAGACAGTTGAACAATTTAACATACAGAAATAAACTAAAAGCCTTAAAATGAATTCAAAATAAAGAAATAAACTTATAATGGCTTGAAACAACTATTTGCAGGGTTAATAATTATAATTTGTCTTTTAATACTTCATGATCAATCTAGTATCTATTATTTAATACATCTGTGTAAATTAAATTTTGAGTAAAACTTTAAAAAGATGGATATTCACTATTATGATAATTACCGTACAACGCAGTTCTCAAAATTAGAATGTAAGAAGATATTTTCGGCCCAAACTAGTTAGAAATATAAACCACCCTTACAGAGCACACTATTACAGCAAAAATTACACCCCATAAATTATAAGTAAATAAATACAATATTATTCAGAACTGACAATTATTTCACCAGACCCAGAATAAGCTACAAATCGTACTTTTAAACTACTAATTTTAGAATTGTGAGTTTTCACTCACAGAATAAAATCTTATAACTTTATATTTAAACTTTAATGAAAATACTCTGTTTAGGAAGTACCTCTCAAAACCGGACATTAGACATCCGGTTTGAACTTGAAACCGGACACTGGACTATTGACCCCAATGCCGGATTTCCCGGTTCAAAACCGGACTGTTGGCATCCCTACCTATCAATGATTCAGATAACTTGATACAAGAAATATTAAATGAGTTTCTACAAGAATCTAACATATCATTTGAGCATAAGAATAACTGGGCTCTCAAGGAAATAGGGAGCAAGATCAATCTAGCGAAATAGTAGAATCTTAGGTTGTAGAGAATAGTAAAGAATATAAACAGAAAACTATCCAAAATTTAGAAGCCATGTTACTAGATCATGGTTACGGCAAATATTTCAAATACGATATTTTCAGCAAAAATAAAGTGATATGGTTAAGTTGGTTGAATAAGAACTGTTGGGGTGCTACCCAAGAAAGTGTTGGTAGAGAGATACAGGAAATCAGATTTGGATAAAAGTAAATATGTATGATTATTTTAACGGGAAAGTGAATTGTCAGATTGATGAAGTTTTAAAAGTAGCGACTACAGTGCAACATGTACTATACATTATAATATCCGTGATTGTTGTCGCTGTGCTTCTCTTAAAATGAAAGTTGGAAAGTTCAACTGGGAATTGTACTACTGGATAATTTCATTTACGTAGATATCTTCGGAGAAAGATATAAGAATTAATTATTTACAGGAGCAGAACATTTAACGTTTACTAATCGTAGTACAATTATTCTTCTGGAAAATAAGGTAATATGTTTTTATTACGATTTGAATTATGAATGTCTATGCATGGATTTTGTTGGGTAAACAATGTCAACACTTCTAATTTTGAAACATTCAACAATAACTATTTCTTTTAACTCAAAAGAAAATACTTTTAATACTAATGCTGTTTATGGATTTTTCTGTTTGTGCATGAAATATTGTGTAGAATATTTGAGTGCGTGATTATTGAAACTAAGTGCCTGTTTCGTACGCATTGGGAATATGAGCAGTGGATTTTGGATGCATGTTGCATGACTTGGGTTAGCACTTCAACAACTTAATGAAACCTAATCTAATAAAATGTAAGCTATATAATGATGTATTATTTAGCACAAAATAAGTTGATTAAACTTGACCTAATCCAGTATAAGCACTTTGTATTAAAGTATGTTACGTGTGGCAGTATATAAGATAAATATATTTTGGTAACTTCGTAGTCTAATCTATTTATTTTGTTGTACGACTCTAATCTAACGCAAAGTTAAGTAATCACATAACACTACGAAACTATTGGATGTTCCGTGCAGCTGTGGTCCATCCAGAGAAACGGAGAAAGCAATGCCTAACGTTACAAAGCTCCAGTTTTCACAGCTTGTGTAAAAATGTTTAAATAACAAAATAAACATTCTATTTAACAATTTTAGATTAAAACTAATCGTATCCCGCAGCACCTACTGCACCTTTTTAAGTATATCCTATATGACCTGCCTCAGTAGCCAAATAGCCTGAGCCAAAATTGTCTAAAGGTTTTAAAAGTTCACTTCAAAATTCAAATTCAGTACAAAATGCCAAGCTTGGTGTGAAAATGGTTTAGAGTTTTGAAATACTTTTTTTATTTTTTTTTAAATTGGTTTGTAATACTGAGAATTGCTCTGCCTTGGGTGCGTTTATGAACTGTTCCACTACCCGAATGGCATGTGTGATGCATATAAAGCCATCAATATGGAGTAAATTTCAAGTATTAAAATTTAAAAAAGGTTGGCAACACTAAATCATCAAATTGAAATTATAGGAATAAATCAGTTTCAGTTCTACCCATGTGCCAAAAATGGCTTGAGTCGGTTCAGTGGTTTAGGTGCGATAAGTTCGCAGACGAACTATTTTCCACACCTTAAAATATAGATGGTATCTCTTAGTATACATTTTGTTTATTGTTATAAATATTATATTGTTAATTATTGTTATAATAAATAAAATAATTCATCACAATGTTGTTGCGTGTAATGAATTGGGCCTTTGTTGTTGTTCTCAGTTGTGTTTAGTGAAGCACGTTGGAGCTACAGTCGTTCAAATTAGCTTGCAAATATTGTTCACCTTACTTACTTATTCTATGGCTTACGGAACATAGTAAAAGTCGTTCGCCATAGGCTTCTATCCTGGGCAACATCAAGCCAGTTTTCTTCACGAATACCTACTTCTCTAAGATCCCTTCTAATATTGTCCTCCCAACAGCCTCTTTCCATCCAGCTTTCCAAGCAAGATGGAATATAATCTTCCTTTCCCACATCCGAGCTACATGATCTTAGTCGTCGCGATTTCATTATTTTTACATCGGGTGAGTCTGTGGAGCTCTCCATTATGCAGTCTCCCCACTTTCTCCAGTCATCTCATCTCGTTTCGGCCCGTATATCTGTCTTAAAAACTTATTTTAAAATACACGTAGTTTATGTTCAGCTGCTAGGGTCGTATTCCAACTTTCGCAACCGTAAAATATTACCGGCATAATAACTGTTCCTATATTTTCAAATGCGACTTTCTTGATATTAATCGCCAGGTTAGGAGTTTCTGAACTGAATAGAAACATGTGTTGTATGATACTAAGTGACTTTCTATTTCAGCCGTGATCTCGTTTTTACTTGATACATATGCTCCCAAGTACCTGATATTTAAATTTGTTTACTTTTATCCATGTTCTCATTCTTAATTGCTATCTAACTATTTACTTGATTCTCTGTGTTTTGACTTGTTATCACGTATGTTGTTTTCTCTACGTTCATCCCTAAACCTATCACATCGCAACCCTCTACTAAAACATCGGTGTTGCATTGGAGAATATCCATATAATCCCCTAATAAATCTATATTATCCGCGTATACAAAGAGTTCATTCATGCCATTCATTATTAGTCCCTATTTGTCCTGTTTTATTTTTTAATCATATATTCTAACGCAAAGCTAAACAGAAGTGGTGAAGTATCTGTTTCAATCTGCTGCAAATCTCGAAATTATCTTATATATTGTTACCTATTCGTACTCTGCTTATGCGATCGCAGAGACACATCCTCACTAGTTGAACCAATTTTTCGCATAGTGTATAACTTTTCCCTCTCTTGAATCATATCATTTCTTGAAATCAGTGAATTGCTTGTGAATAGTTCCATTATTCCCATTTCCTCTCTAAGATTTGTCTCAAGGCGAAATTCTGGTCCAAAGTAGATCTTCTAGATCTTATATTTCTTCTAAATCCACATCGGTTATCTCCAATTACTTCATCAACGAATACGCTTAGGCGAGTTAGCAGAATTTTACTCAATACAATATTATGTAACGAGTTGGAATGAGGAAATCGCGCAGAATTATTAGAATCAGATAATCAGACGCCTTTTTATAAACCAGGTATGAGGTCTTCCATACCTTTAGAAGCTTCTTCTTTCTCTACATAGCACACATCAATTTATGTATTTCCTTGATTAGTACCGTTTCTACGCTTTAATTAATTCGAATGGAACACTGTCTATTCCTGGTGAATTGATTTTTTTCAATTTCTTTATCGACATTTCGACCTCGATCTCGCTATGTTCGGGTATCCACGGTTCCGCGGTATAGATTTCAAACTCTTCTGTTTGTTCCCCGTTCTGTACATCAAAAAGTTTGTAGAAATTACTTTTCTACACATCGAGAATTTTAAGTGGATCCACCTGCTTGCCGTTTTCCTCTATGTCTGAATCTTCTGCGTAAAATATTCTCGCTCTTTGTTTCTGAAACCGTGTGCGGAGTTGTGTTTCGCGTTATTGTAGTGGTTGGTATTTGCTTAGGTTTTATTACTTAGCCATCGTTGCCCTGCTTCTTTTCTTTCCTCATAGATTTTATTTAATTTATGGCCTTTAGGCATCTAAGGCTCAAGCCGGGATAGAGGAGGGGAAAGAACTCGGGAAGATATCGGCCAGGGCCTATGATGAAGGTAGCATCCCAACATTTGTCTGGTGCGACTGAGGAAGAACCCTGGAAAAACCTCAGGCAGGATGGTCGACCGCTGGGGTCGAACCCACGACCTCCCGAATGCTACATCAACGCTCTACCACTGAGCTACGGCAACTCGGTCTTTCCTCACGAAGCTTAATCCATTCTTCATCGAACCAAAGCTTGTTACTCTGGTTTCCTTTCTCACCTATACGTTCCCTCGCTATACCTTTCACTGTATCACGAATTTTCTGCTACATGCTTCATCTCATTATTTCATCTTTATTATTATTCGAGTCTGCTAATATTTCGAATCTATTTTAAAATTCGAGTTTGTAATCTGCTTTTACGCTCGGAATATCTCATCCTTTAACTTCGAATTTCAATTGTTTTGATCCTTTGCTTTCTCTGTTCGCGATGCATAACTTTTCCCTCACTCTTGTAATCACTAACTGATGGTCGGTCGTCTGTGTCACCTTCCGCTTCCCCTGTAAGACCTAACGTCCATTACTAATATGTGATTGACCTGGTTGAGAGTTTTTCCGTCCGGATATATCCATGTGTATTTTTGTATCTCCTTGTGTTCAAAGTACATGCTCTTTACTAGTAGGTTCTTTGAAATCGCGAAAGATATTATTCTTTCTCCATTGTTGCTCATGATTTCGTGAAGGCTTGATTTGCCTATTAGTGTACGCGCCTGCAACGGTACAGTGTACACTGAAAGCTCCCCTCTGTTTGACTTTAAATTCATGTTCGCGGTGGTCCACTTCTTTAAAAAATTGGTCACATGACTTGGATGTGGTCGGTAAGGCCGCCATCTTGGATTCCAACATGGCGGCCACAGAAATACATCCATTTATGCTTATACTGTAATATCTCATCACAAAACTTAGATACAAACTTCGTTCTGGTGCCAAATTGAAGATACTGTATGATTCAAGTGATTTGAGCTAATACTGTTCCTTTACGTTGTCGACATATTTAAATATGGCGGCTATTATCGAAAAAATGCTTTCTCAGTTTTATTATATTCGTTTCATAGCGGATTACTACGAAACTACCAAAGATACGGAGAAACACCTCCTGCATCTTAAAAACTGAGGAAACTAGGCCATTTTATGTAGCGCAAGGTGTTGGATTTTGAGAACTTAGATTGCGCTAAAAAAAGTGGCATGCGTAAATACTCTTAGAACTAGAGACGGAAAAATATTTGGAAAGCTAACTAGTGTAATACGTTATTTTGGGAACCCTGCAACTCCTGGCGACAATAGAATATGGAACGACCTGTAATGACGCCATCAATATGGCGGCCAAGCGGGAGCGTGCTCTCATCCCATGTGCACTGAAAAATCCCCTTTGTTTGACTTCAGATTCATGTTTGGGATGGTCCACTTCTTTATAAAAAAACTGGTCACAAGACTTAGGTGTGGTCGGTAAAACTCCCAACTTGGATTCCAATATGGCCACTCTGTTTCCCTGTATACTTTGCATTTATGTCCACTTTGTCGCTAAATGACGCGTCCTACGAAAATGTTTCATCTGAACTAAATTGAAGGAAATTAATTTTACCCAAATTTCGAGATTGAAACAATATTTATAAACTGAAAATGAAATGCTTTATTCTTTTTTCCTTGAGTTTTCTACTCTCTTCTGTGGAAGATTTGGCATAGACTGCAATCTAAACGACCAAAATCTGAAGCTCCGAGTGTATGTGACAAGCAAACAAATGTTTAAACACTACACGAAGTATTTTACATGATGTGTCCAAAACACACAAAAATACATCACATAAAAAAATGTCGAACGTTATTTGTGAGGATTCTTCGCATTTACAGTATGTACAATAGATTGCTTTGAGAACCCGACGTGGGCATACACTTTCTCTGGAGCAATTTCTGCACGAACATGGATTTGGAAAGTCTGGTGGCATTGTTGCTTCCTCGCTGATCTTGAGCATTAGAGTTTCTTCTTCTCTGTTGTATCCATACTGACAAGGATCTAAGTCGGGTGCATTATCGGTTGCGTCCAACCATTTCTAACACTCTTTTGATATGGAGGTGCGTAGATGTGGTTGGAGAAACTAGATCCACGAACGTCGTTTGGAGACGCTTGTAATGAACTAATAAGAGTGTAACTCATCGAATGTAGTCAACTGTGAACCAATAGTTCGCACTAGGAATGTTTCAGCTTTGTTTACCATGTCATCACACAGCTCTGTATTACCAAAGCTTTCGAGAAAGTCTTGTCCAGTCTTCAACAGCTTTCAGTGCTGCATGTTTTGTCCCATGTTTGGAAATTGTATCACAGCCGCTTAATGCGTGAATGGTTGAAAGAATGGAAATTACGTACGCAGGTATGATATTCGTTAATGAGTGTAATGGAACTGCCCTCATAGTCTTGACTGATTCGCACAAAAACCACAACTCCTGAACCTAAGGATTTTCCAACTGTTTTGAAAATGGTATAGCGCGTTTACAAATACATCCGTGTCTGGAAAGGAAACAATGATGTGAGTGGTTGATTTTACTGTTGCTGCATGATGAATGTGCAGTAGAATCCGGTCATCCGCCTCTTCGTGTGCGCAATGTAGGAGCGGTTCATCTTTATTTGCTGCAGTGTGAAGGAAAAATGCATTTTTCTGGGTCGCCAGAATGAGCACCTCCAAGGTGGATGATTACATGCTCTGAAATGACACTGGCTGGTTGAACCCGTTTTTGCTGTGTATGAAGGAGCATTATCGTGAAGCACAATCACTTTATGTTGTCTTTGGTCATATTCTGGTCGTTTTTCACGCAAAGCTTGATGCAAATCTATCATTTGTTGTCGGTAACGTTGGGTATTAACGGTTTCGCCTAGTTTCAGCAGTTCGTAATAGATCCCACTCCCTTCTGATCCCACCAAACACAAAGCATTGTCTTCCGTCTATAGCGATTTGGTCTTGCAGTCGATGTCGCCGGTTCTCCTGGAGTTACCCATGATCCTTTACGCTTAGGATTCTCAAAATAAATCCACTTTTCGTCACCAGTCACAATTCGATGGAGAAATGATTTCTTTTGTACCTGGCGAGCAGAATTTCGCAAGTGGTTTTCGGTTTTCCTGCTGTCGTTCAGTCAATGCATGTGGAACCCATTTTCCCACCTTCTGAATCTTGCCCATGGCTTTTAAACGTATGGAAACTGCTTTTCGTGTCACATTTAATTGATCCGCGAGTTGTTGTTGCGTTTGAGCGTCATCCTCATCCAGCAAAGCTTGCAATTCGCTGTCTGCAAACTTTTTCGGTGGTCTTCCACGTTCTTCGTTTCTCATGTCAAAATCGCCACTTTTAAAATTTGTAAACCACGCATATCACTGTGATTTACCAAGAGCATGATCACCGTAAGCTTCGACACGCATGCGATGCGATTCTGCAGCAGGTTTCTTCAAATGGTAACAAAAAATCAATGCTATCCGCACATCGTAGTATGTAGGTATAAATTGCGTCATGCTCAACACTATTAAACACTACACTATGACACGAAACTTGCTGGTTGTGAGTTGCAAATCGTTATCAGCAGTTAAAACAAGCAAGTGGCGCCAAGGACGCAGTTTTACGGTAACCACAGTGACAGCTAACGCCGTCTATGCACAAATTCCGGTTTCATATTTACACATCTGGTATTTTACAATTTAGCGAAAAACATGTAACAAAATAGCAAAGTTCATAAACAATTTTTAAAAGATGTCTGACCATTCGATGTAACACCGAAAATGTAATTTCACGGTAATATACTGTGTCTTAATGCAATTTTGTATGAAATATTAGAGTTGCAATCAAATTATGAATTATTGGAGTATGGTAAAATGACAAATTCTCAACTACTATTTGTAGATAGATTTTGTTTCGGTCCCAGTAGGTGAATAAAAATTTTGAACTTGCCTGTTATTCCTATCACAGCCAATATGTTTCTTACAAAGATGGGACTCTTTTGTCTCGTTCCGAGAATCAGTAGGAAAACAAAACATTATCTTTGGGTGGAGAAATTAAACTAAAAAAGCACCAGTAAAAATAATATTTAGTTGTGGCAACATACAGTACATGCAGCTAATATAATTTATGTACTTTTTTTTTTTTTTTTGTTCATTTCGAAAACGGAGACATTTCGAAAACGAAAACAAATACCTCCGTAAAGTTATTTCTAACTAGTATCACAATAGAAGGTTCAAAGCGCTTTCTTGACAAAACTTGGCAGAGGAGCTGGGGACATCAGAAAACGTATGTAAATCACAATTAAAGTGATTTCGTCTATAAATATAAAAGCAGAGTGGCCAAAACTCTGATTCTTAATAATAAGCAATGCTGAAACGTGTCATCAGGTCAATCGGATCAAGTTTTGAACCGGGTCATTCAGTTTATATTTGGAACCTGACGTGACCCGATTTCGATTTTCGGCCCGATAACCAGGAGGGCAAAGCAAGTTTCTAATTGTTTCCGTATTACTTTCGGAATCTGAACAGTTTTTTTTTTTTTCAAGGGTGACCGGAACGGGTGTTTTTCCCCCAGAGCACCAAGAATACGACGCCGTAAAGCTCCTAACAATAGTAAAAACATGAAAAATCTTATATCCCCGGAAAACAAAAATTTCCCGGAACTCAGTGATAGAGCGTGGTCATATTATTCGGGAGGTCGTGTGTTCGATCCCAACGGCCGACCATCCTGACTTAGTCATTTCCATGGGTTTCCCTCTGAAATTAAGTTATTTTGACAAATTTCTTAATATATATAACTAAGGAATTTAACACCTATACAGCAGAACCGTGGATAACCGATCCTAGCGAGCTCGAGGTTGAAATGTCGATATAGATTATTAAAAAATTTCAATTAACCAGGAATAGACAACATTCCAGCCAAATTAATTAAATCGGGATGAACGGTACTAATCAAGGAACTGCATAAATTAATGTGTGGTATACGGAGAAAGGAGCTTCCAAAGGAATGGATAATATATAAAAAAGCGATAAATCGGACTGTAATAATTACCACTTGTTAGGAGCTTCCAAAGGGATCTCGTTACTAACATGTTACAAAGTATTGAGTAATATTCTGCTAACTCGTCTAAGCGTATACGTAGATGAAATAATTGGAGATTAGCAATGTGGATTTAGAAGAAATAGATCAACATTGGACCAGATTTTCGCCTTGAGATCTTTGAGAGAAAATGGGAATACAATGGGACAATTCACAAGCTTTACATTGATTTTAAGAAAGCATATGATTCGATTAAAAGGGAACAGTTATACAGTATCCTGGTACGATTTGGAATTCCGAAAAAACTTGTTCAATTACTTAGGGTGTGTCTTAGCTACCCCATAAGCAAAGTATGGATGAGTAATAAAATGTCAGATAGTTTCAAGATTTGCAACAGATTGAAACAGGGTCTCGTCACCACTACAGTTTAATTTGGCGTTAGAATATGTGATTCCCACAGTAAAGGAAGACAAAAACGGACTAACATTGAATTACTTGAATCAACTGTTCGTGTATGCAGATGGCGTAGATGTACTATGGGAGGATATAGATGCACTACAAAGTAACACAGATGTCTTAGTAGAAGGTTGTGTGGAGATAGGTCTATAGGTAAACATAGAGTAAACAAAATACATGATAAGAAGTCGAAACACTGTGAATGAAGGAAAGTTCACAATAAGAACATAGACAATGTAAACACATTTAAATACTTAGGGGCATATGTAACAAACAAAAACGAGGTCACGGCTGAAATAAAAGGTCGCTTAGTATCTGATAACGCATGTTTCTATTCAGTCCAGAAACTCTTAATCTCGCGATTAAAATATCAAGAAATTTTCAATTGAAAATATACAGAACGATTTTTCTGCCTGTAATACTTTACGATTACGAAAGTTGGAATTTGAATGTTATTTATGGCCTTTAGGCATCTAAGGCTCAGGTTGGGATAGGGAAGGGGAGAGTAGTCGGGAAGGCGTCGACCAGGGCCTATTTTGAAGATGCCATTCCGGCATTTGCCTGGTGTGACAGGAAAATCCTGGAAAGACCTCAGTCAATATGGTCGACTGCAGGGATCGAATCCACGACTTCCCGAATGCTACGACAAATTTATATTGCTTGAAACTTAATCCCTTGTTGCAATAAGGATATGAGAACTAGAGATCGTGTTGTATATTGGTCCACAACTCATTACAAGTTCTCCAACTAAAACTTTTTGTAACTCTATTATCATAATTACTTAAATATTATATATTCAAAAGTTAAATTAAGTGAATCATATGGTCATGTTAATGCTTATAGCAATCACAAAACTTTCATTATTGGAATTGTTCCAACTACAAATATAATCCGAGATATATATATATATTAATACAAGAATCTGTGCGTAAGTAGCATGGGTGTCTCTCACTACATCGCCCCACATAGTAATTGGTTTAACACAAGAACTTCAACCGCCTCACATTAACTGACCTTGAGCACAGCGATGAACGAACGAATGAATCTAAATTTATACTTCCTTTCAAATTAATGTTTATTTGAGAAGGCAACAGGAAGTACTTATCACTCAATTCCCTCTTTAAGCTCATCTGAACTTGTAAACTCCACGTTCCGGTATATAAAATAACATCAAGAATAGAGTGGGTGTCCTTCAACATCAAATTCTATATATAATGGAATGCTTGACAATCGTATCAGATTTGATTGAAATTTGGCACAAATCATCTTTGAGTATTGCAATGAAAACTACTGAATTCAGATCTCGTCGGTCATTCGTTCCAGAGTTACAGGTCTCTAAACAGAGGGTGTTCGCTTTAAAATATCGGCTTCCATGGTCATCAAGCTTCAGGCGTAGCTACAGAAAACATTACATATTTCGGCAATGGTCAAAGATAAATTATTCGGATTCTCATTATTTACCTTGAAATTAACTAACTAACTCTATGGCTTATGGAACTCGCAAGTTCATCGCCGTAGTAACAAACGTTCGCCATTGGATTCTATCCTGGGCAAT
>JAGDQP010026126.1:0-26234 GCA_022664845.1 Lepisma saccharinum
CCAGAAATAATAACCTCCTTCATTGTGCCACGCCTAGGCTAAGTATACTGCAGCGCTCCTTATTCCATAGACTAGTAATTATGTACAATAACCTTGATTCAAATATTGATATTTTCGGATCTGAACACACTTTCCATCGAACGCTAAATACAAATATGTGAGTTATTCCTCTTGTGTAGTATAATCGTTATGTTTTTTATATCAGTTGCTGTGTTATGTGTTGTTTAAAATTTAATTTTATGTTATTTAGTTTGTAGTAAAGTTATTTAGTTTGTAGAGAAGTTATTTAGTTTGTTGCATTGCTATTTTGTTTCTGTGTAAAATGGCAACTCAAGCTGTATCTGAAACTTAATAATAAATGAATAAATGAATAAATGTCTGTTTCAGCAAAGACGGAAAAGCATCTTTGGATATTGGACAGTCCACTGCTTCCAATCGTTCAGAAATTAACGCCAGGCGTTTTTTACAGGTATAAAAAACTTACGTATAATGGTTGTAGAAAGTGAGTACTGTTCGTGGGCAGCAGGACAAATTTGATATTATATTTCTCACACTCTTGTATCGCTTTCAATGAAATGTGACTGCTTAAGTTGTCACCAATGAGAATTTTAGTTACAGTCTGTTTCGATAAGTATGGTAAACCTATAGTGAAAACCCAGTCGTCGAAAACGGCAAGATCAAACCATCCACCTCTGTTTCGATTATATCTTGTTCCTGGTGGCCCGTCCTCTTGCCAAGTGTCCCAGAGATGCTCAGGCTTGTAGAGGATATAAGGCGGAAGAAGGTGGCCATCGCCGGCAGCAGCCATCATAGCAGACATGCTGGTTTTAGAGAAATCATTTATCCTCTCGGCATATTTCACCCCTTTTTTCACTATCACTTTTCTCTACCGGGATCATCATTGAAATTAGTTTCGTCATAATTAGCTAAGTTGCAGGGAGGCAAGCTTAGTAAAAGAGAAGCAATGTTTTGGAAGTATTCTTTTACGCCCTCTTTTGTCACTTCCTCACGAGCGCGCTTCATATTCTCGCTCAACCTCACAGACAGGGTTTTGGAATGCCTTTTTTAAAAATGACGAACCCTGTCTACTCCAGGAATATTATTTTTGAACAGATTCTCTCTTCGGCTAGTTTTGTACAAATATCCTTTAACCAGGTATCTTATGTCCATTGAACTAAATGGAAATACCCAGTGAGCAGCACTTAAAATCCCTTCTACAAGCATTTGTTCGTCTTCTTTCTTAAGTACAGACTGGGTCCCCAATATCTTATGATGCTTGTTATTAACCTTGTTTTCCAGAGTAGATCTTGGTGCACCAGAACGTTCTGCAGCTTTCCTGTACGAGGCTCCTGACTTCACAGCTCTAATAGTTAGCTTTTTCTACGTTTCCAGGATCGTAATTACATTAGAGGTGCGTCCAGACGCCTTTTGTAGCGACCCATCTCCGTCCGAAATCATACCACGAATGAATATTTTTTTTTAATAAAACGCATTCATAGCTAGCAGTGATGTTTAATTTTAGCTAATAATTACGTTTCATTGTTGCAGACTAAGTTGCGTAACAAATGTCGGCCACATTAGTGCCTCAAAAATTCTCGTTTCAAATGTACACGTGGACGTTTTCTGGGTTAACAATATGTCCCGCTTAGGCGCAATATTTCAAAGGTACGTAACTTCCAATGAATTACGACACTGTCAACACTGAAGTACTAAAAATGCATTATGAATCTTTAACAATGACATCAAAAAATATTTTTAAAAACGTATTTAAGTGCTTTACATTTAAATAGTACATAATCTTCTAAACAGACACCGTATGTCCGAAATGACCCAATTTTACGATATATATATATATATATATATATATATATATATATATATATATATATTCAAAAAAGCCACTACGGGCCGTGTGAACTGTTAAGTAGACCTTCAGATGAGATGTTTTTCCTACTTACAATAAAGCACTTACAAACGAAACAAAGGAGAAACACATTTTCGAATCCACAAAAGTATCTAGCACACGGCATATTAACGTTTTCTATTATATAGAGGTATTGGTCTGAACTGAAAAGCGATTACTATGACACATATTCGTTACGTTACGAGACTAGATGTCAGTGCCTCCAAATTCTTATAATATATTCTTATTCTCCCAATTTATACAATTGTATAAATTCCTTTCCAATATTAGTTTGGCGCTGTCCATAGTTCCTCTCAGTTTATGTATTTGAGAAAAGGAACTGTACTTGAAGATCTAAGAAGAAGTACATATTTTCCTATCTTATAAAGTCAATGTATATAACATTTACGTATAAAGAGAAACGTACTTCTTAGATATCGGTCGAGACATACGTTTTGGGCAAATTATAAAAGTATGATTAACAGCATTGTTTTCGAAGTAGACAAATGTTGATTAAGCTTACCGGTGGTACTCTCTACATGAATATGATTTTGTTGAAACTAAAATTATTCCTCTCTTATTCATACTGTCGTACCTAACGTTCTTTATTTCTTGAGTGAAGCTAAATAACAATGAAATCAACTGCCACACTTTATGTCTACAGTACATTGAAGCTCTATATATTAGATTCTTGTGTTTAGTAAATATTTTATATTTTATTTTTAAATATGTAAAATCACTTAAGAATACTGATCATCTGTTACGATATTTTCATTAAAGTTGTTTCCGATATCTCGTTCATGATTTTGCGAAAAATGTAACTCGTTTTGACTCATTTATCCTTACAAATACCTAGTAAACACAATCTTGAAACGACTCTGAAAACGTGGAAACTAATACCAAGTTATTCGTTTAATAAATAATCACCACTGGGAATGAAACTGTTGCTTGAATTAAATTATAAAGTAATTCAACAGTGTTTTGGTGGAAAATAAACGGGAGTATCTAATCCAAAAACCTACGTCACAAACTGAAAATATAACAAAAACTTGACGTCCATGTTGGATGTTTTTCGTATATATTTCTTCACGTGTTTCCGCTGCGGCTTACTATCAAATGAGAAAGCCCAGTAGCTGGCCAGGCCCTCTTCTGGGAACATTAATCAAGCCCAAGGAGCGAGAGTAATCTCGGTCTCCTGCTGTTTGGGTGAAGGCGAAAAATGGACGTCGATGTTTTCTGCAAACAGAAAGTGACCAGAATCTTACCACAACTCCAAACTGTAGATTTTTATCGTCATATTTTTCTTCTTCATAGAAAGGAATCAGCGATGAAGGACGTAGAGGAAATAACTCCTTTGACAAGAATTACAGTCTCCGTGTGTTGGTGCCGCCGTTTGAAGAACACAGAGATCAATATTCGAAAACGATAAAACTGTTTTCATTCGCTGTTATTAGAACTTTGTTATGTTTCCATTTGGCTTAAGAAGTTGTTATTGTAATCTTCAATATACAGGGTGGCAATAAATGCACGGATAAATTTTGGAAATGGTCACTCATATTAAATAAAATAAGTAGGAAGCTCATCTCAAGGAATTGAATCCCTAGTTTTGGAGCTGGAGGAGTCTAAAGTTTGCAAAGCATCGTTATAAGTAACCTTATATATGGACAAATAATGACTTAACACGTATTGGTTTAACAAAGCTGTATTCAAAATATGCAGCTAACTGAAGTTTATCTTTGAATAAATGCAGCTAATGGAAGATTATTATGCTTGTGAATTATTTTGTGGGGAATCTTCTATAGGGCGCACTCCTCAATCATAAATATTGCTCAAATACATGCAATGTAAAGCTAAAAGTATCTATTTTTCGTACATTACATGTTTCTATGTGATGAACTAAAGAGCAATGATCATGTTAGCATATCGAAAAGTGACATTCGTGATTGGTATAATATATTTATTATACAGTAAGCTATGCAATGAAAATCATGTTTTTACCACTCAGCTTAGTCGAATATGAAAAGTAGGAGTCAAAACCACACAGATATATTATGTAACATTTTATAGCGATTTATAGTTAATTTTATCACGCCAAGTCAACTAAATATTTTTTTTTATTTGTTTGTTGTTTTGGTTTGTAGACAGTAAATGGCAAGCTGTTCAATTTACTTATTTTAAGATTCTCTTTACTGAAAACTTTATTGGAGAGAAATATCCGGTCTGTTCGGAACACATTTAATATTCGCAAACTATTTCGACATTACTAAAATATTATTCCTTCTTAGTTCTACGGAACGTTCAGTGATACCAAACGTGACCAAAACCTAATACAAATAGATTCATGGACTTTCAACTACTGACTTCGCTTTAATAATAATCGGACTTATAATCCCATTGAAGGAAACGGTCTACATTTTATAAATTTATTCATAATTAAATCCGAAGAAACCGTTATTTCACGCAACACATGTTAGGGTAAGCAGAAACAAAAAATATGTTTGCTTCAACATAACGAAACTAGTTTTAGGTCTCTTGACAGCAAATCTATAGCTAAAGGAACCTTCTATTCCCGCTCATAGTATCCATCCGTGTACCGAAATTAATTCTCAGGAACTACAAGGTGTAGAGAGATGTCGTTGGAAATGGCTTGGCTAAACTAGCTCGGAGCTTCTAGAACCGCCATGATTTCTGCAGTGGTTCAGTATTATAAGCCCATTTTCTAAAAAAAAAAAATAAGTTGCTTCCATTTAGTTAGACCTAGCTGCGCCAAACTTGGTATAAACATTATTCGACACAAGTACTGTGGATTTTCCTGAACCTAAGCACAGCAGTTGTCACTGTTTCCAGCCTATTTTATAAACAATCATGCTTGCGTCACTAAAACGCTATCAAGGCATCGGAGCCTTGGCGATTGTTAGTAGAATCGCAGCTCTAACTTGTTTTATTATCAATTTTGATAATGAAAAATGGACCCTATTCCAAGGAGTGAATGGAATAAGTCAGTAGACTTAAAAATTAAAACATTTTTTACTAAGCTCTAATATGTAATAGACGAAAGTCACCAAAGTTGGATTCCAATTGTTATTCTCCGTAACGTTTGGAATGTTAAAACAAATACTTTTATTTTATGCCAAAATACTCTTTGATAACTTAGCGAAGAGTTGTCTGTGTCCGTATCCATAAAACCACTGTTGGTTAAAAGAAATGACAAAGTTGGCAAAACGTGTCAAAAACAATGAGTTTGTAAAACGACGCCAAAGTCGGACCCCTAATATCTCAAGGAGAAAAAGGAGCAGGGAGAAGTATAAAGCAGGTGTAACCTGTGCTATGAAACGTTTGTTTGGAGAATACATGCGTGTTTATGACGAACATGCGAAAACATTTCTGTGCAATATTCACGAATCTAAGTATCTCTCTCTGCTCCGGAATATTCTTCGTACGCACAAGTACAGTATTATTCCTATCTCACGCAAGGTTCACCTCGGTAATCCGATGGCCATTCTCCATCGTGAAACATGCAGACAGCATCCTCCTCAGTCGTGTGTCAGCAGGTAGAGTACCGCTTGTTGAGGAACTTGGTGTATCCTGACCATGGACTTGTCTCCTGAACACTCAACTGCTCTCTTAGCACTAATACTTACTTTATTTAGTTTCTGTTGGATAGTGTCACGTCTCATATCAGGCTTCATTATCAGGCTTTGTTCTTGCCTCTTTAAATAGGTGTGTTGTTTTCGCGCAATTGATTCCTGTAGATGATTTTTGTACGCTGATGACGTGAGTATTGCAGCAGAGGAGGATTCGTTTCTACTTTCTTTCTCTTCCATCATCTACCATGGTTTTTACTCTAAAATGAAAACAAAACGCGAACTTTCTTTCTTTTTCTCTCACTCACAGTATTGTTCGACAAAATTGGGGTCTACGTTGGAACGCGTGAGGGGTCCGACATTGGACACGTTACTTTTTTTTTTACACATGTATGTGTCACACATTAGTGAAAATGTACATTAACTGTTACTTCTTTTTCATTTCTACATGGTAATGGTGAGACACGAACTCTAATGTCTTAACCAGTTACGCGATGATACACCATTGAACACACACACACACACATTACTCACAGACAACTGTTTCGAACTTAGTCATGACTAGTCATCAGGCTACTGACATTTTTGCACAGTACTTAAGATACTTATCGCTAGTCGGCACCACTTTGTGAGGTAAGCCGGGGGACCGACTTAGGGAGAAGTCCGTCCTTACACTGTTCATGAAAAATTTTACCTAAATTTCTTCATTAATACTACAAACTGTGTACAATGCTATATCCTTTAATATCATGTCTAATTTTCGACATAAATATTGCGGCATAACCTTCATTCATTTCGAAAGTTTCCTGCCCCTACCTACCCTTCTGCTTGTGCTCTAAATGATACGAGGAAACTTAATATTTCTGATGTGTGTTCTTAAAAATGTCCAATGCAAAGTAAAGTATTATGTTAAAATACAACTTACCACAGACCACAGTTAAAATACAAATAACGCAATGAAAATGGAAGCAACGATGTCAAAAGGTTAGGTTACCTTAAGTATGTGTTTTGTACGTACAGTCTGTATTTTAAAGGCTTTGTCAGTACCCGTACAGTACTTTCCAGAAGTTAACTTAATGTTCGTACTATTCATGTAATCAGTTGTGGACGCTTAATATGTCATATTTTGAATACATATACTTCCCCAAATACATATCACACCATTTATAAAGAACTTTCGCGCTACATACAACCTGCAATGTCACCTACCAAAGAGCTACCGTGTGTGTTATCGTCTAGTAATGCTTTAGAAACACCAATGTGTTGAAAAATCATGAAGAAACTTATCTACGGCCTTGCCAACAGAGAAGATACAAATGTAAATAACTACTTATGATAAGTGTGTATTTTATGTTGATGTCGCAAGTAATTGAACGGGGTTTCATTCAAATTAATTCAACAGCTTTGAAGCTAATTTGTCCATATTTTGTCCGCAATTATTATGATAACCCTATCAAAGGATAGTCTTCACTTCTTTTTTCAGTTGGAAGAAGGATACGGTAAGCGAATTATCTGAAAGTTTGCTTCTGTTGTTATGATCGTGTGAAGCGACTGTGTGTTGTATGTGTAAGTTTCGTATTTTGTAAATAATGTCCAATTTTGATAATACAAAATGCATTGATTTTTATAAATTTATATTTTCATTTCCGTCACTCTTATTCTCGCATATGTCTGTAATTCTTCCACAATTTAGCCTTCAATATTGGATGCGCCATTTTGATTTTTCAAGTATTAGATTTACATTTGTAATCAGTAACCTGAACCTTTGCCTATCAAAGTTTTGCATTAATTTGATAATTGTTTTACGAACACTGTGCCATACTAATTCTACTATTTTGTGACATTTTAAACTTTTATACTTAAAATTCGAAATCAGTGACCTCAAAAAACCCAGAGTTCATAGTTTTGTTAAAATTTTATAACATATAATTGTATATATATTAATATTTAAATCGTAAAATCTATGTATTTAAATGCTATAAAAATCTACACGCCTTGACGGATTCGAACAAAACCTGGCACATATGGTCGTTAGGACATAGAAGGATTAACAGCCGTACTAAAAGGTTGCCATATCCCTCCTAAGGGGTTGAAAACATGAAAATACAGTAATACCATTGTTTATACAATGAAATGTACATATCGTGTATTATCGTGTTTAACTTCAAAGAACAATGGGAATTAAATAAATACTTTGGACTTCTTAAATTCAAATGTTGATAGTCGTAAACCAGAAGTATTTAGATTTAATGTTTAAAAGCAAATTAAATTTGATATTATTAATTAATTTATTTGAAGAAAGTACAACATGTAAATGGGTAAATACTACTACTAATGGTATTAGTAGTTTTATTATTAATAGTTGTGCTGTCAACATATTTTATTGAACCCACACCAACGGAAGGGGAAATTAGCTAGTGCTTTATAAACTCATCCACCATATTCCATCTCTTATTTTCTGTTCTTTAAAGTTTTACTTCAGATCCTATATATGCCAGGCAAAAAACCATAGGACACTAATTTAATGCAACTTAAAAACATTCTCGTGTTTTGGTTGGTTTCAGCGTTTAACCCCACTGTGGAACGCTATAACTGAAGTTTTGAATGGTCAGCATTAAATAGAACAAATGATTTGCGTGGGATATGACTGAACAAAGTATAATTCTTGATTTGATTTCCGAGTTTCTACTGGAAGTACAGAGGTATGAAATCTTCTAGAATAATCGTAAAATTTGTGCTTGGCTGTAATTCAAACTCTCATAGATGAGCTAGTTAATTAAATGTGAGTTTAATTTGGTATTATAAGTTATTGTACAGCCTTTACAAACACTTTAGCGAATAAGAGTTAAGTGGTTGTGCTGCATGTAGAGCAATGTGTGAAGATTTAAAGCGTGCTGGCGACACTGCGGAGAAAAATGGGATTAAGAGCACACCCATTGAAATGTTAGGTAATATTATTTTGTTATACTCGTATAACTCTGTTTTTTTTTTCATTTTAGGGGTTACTGGAGACCACTTGTAGGCCCTACCATGTACAGAAGAGACATTCTGTCAACTTGCACAGGATGTACTGTAAAATTTGTATACGATATGTGAGTGTCGTCTCTATCAGTGTTTTACAATAGGCAAGACAAGAGATCTTTCTCTTAGAAAACTGGTTTCTCTTAGTTTGGGAAAGTGTCTTGAGAAAGAGGAACGTTACATGTAAGGAAAAATAACAGTTTGATTAAAACTTTGCAACCATTAGGGTCTAGAATGAAGAAGTCTTTGGATTAAAGCTGTGAGTATGGGCACTCTCTATTGGGAAAATGTTGATGGTAGAAAAGTATGAGGCCGCGAGTGGAAAAAAAAATATTCAACTTGCAAAGTACAAAAAAAAAAAAAAAAAAAAAAAAACAATCCTGTAAAGATCTAAACGTTTGGATAGCAAGGCATGGAGAAAATGTTTGTGATTCAATTGTTCGTGGAAGACTGATCATTGCTTGTGTGTTCTCACATCAATGGCAAAGAAGAGATCCATCTAGGTAAAACAAGTCCAACGTAATTTGGAAACGACTGGAGCAAGCTAATAAATGTTAGATGTCAGCCATGTAACCCAGTTCTTTGATACTGCATTCGTTAACATGATATGTTACATTAATTTATGTGTGAGTAGAATTCTCATATACTGTACTACCTTTCTTCCAACTATGTTTTTCGGATCAATTCATCTTTGAAATTTCGGTCTAACGTAGCCAGTACGTGAGAAGAATCCTGACGAATTCCCGTTCCAGTGTGTGCAGCAAACGGTTACGTAACACATTTACGTTGGAAACCAAAACGAAAATAAATATCCGAGCACACAACCAAGTACTTGGTAAGAAAATATATATTTTAGGATATTTTTAATTCATAGCCGCCATTGTAAAGTGGATATAATTTTATTAAGGTTATTTTTAAAAAAAATAATAGAAAAATGGTTATATTCTACACTAACTAAAAATGCAATTTGCTAATAAGACATGCATGGCCGCAATATGATTTTATATACGTGTTCTGATTCAATAGCTATAACAAAAAATTTAAGCGGCTATCTCTGAAGTTTACTATGAAATTAAGCTATTCGAAGTATTTCAGGTGTTGGCCACGATTTTGAACACAGAACAGATTTTGTACATCTTGTCCAGACGATAATAATTGAAGAATTATTTCTAACTTTCTATCACCAGTTGTTCAAAACAGCCTCATAGATAGAGATCGGAGTACTGTGAGGTCGGAGTTATGAGTTTACATTCCACAGGGCCACGCCGGCCAATGCAACGACCAGAAAGTTGTATATGTAGTACAACCGTATCTTGTAGGAAATAACAGTGAATCTGACATCTGCGGTCAGAAAGAAGAGACTACTATTTGGTGCAAACTTTCCAGATAGCAGTTAGAATTGGCAGTATTGTCGATGGATACCTATCTGATAATTGGATGGCCTAAATTCCACACCACGTCACACCAGACACTGCATTGGCTGATTTCGTCCAGTGAGGGTTGTTATCACCCCAGTGCGTGTAATTGTGATGGTAAACATCATCATTGATGTAGAAATTTACTTCGTCTCTGAACAAAATTATCTGTGCGAATGATGGACGCCGTTGACGTAGATTTCAAGGCAAAGCGCAGTACTTGACACATTGATCTGTCCGCTGATTCCACACTCAAAGCCAAATTTTGCAACAATGAGGCATCAGTCGGTTTTTAAACTGGCACATGAACCTAGAGAAGTCAGCAAAGGTGCCAATAAAGTTAAAGGAAGAAAGAGACCGAGAAGGCTTGAAGGTTTTTGTGATACATTGTCAAGCTTTAGGCCTTATACAATATGTTGTGTTCTAAGCATGAATCTAAAGTCAATATTAACAGCGCAAAGACTTTTGCTTAATTTCGCACAAATGTGAATGTTCAATGTACTATTGCAATTATTTTAAAACCTATTCTACAAATGTATTTTGTTCCAGTATTTGCTATAATTACTTTTCAACTTTATTATTATATTCTGACGTGATCCAGGGTTCTCTGTATTAGCTTTCTGACATGATATAAATACGCTAAATTGGCAACGGAAAGCAGCTGCTTGGAAGTATTATTTACTGTTTAAGGAGTAATGCGCCTTCGTGATAATGGCTCCGCCTTAATAGGGCATTCTACGAGGGGAACCTAAAAGAAACCGGAATCGTTCTCTGGTGGTCTGATCCGTTGTAGTACATCCTTCTGCAGATAGCCACCTCTCGGTGGGATCCTTTTGCATCAGTCTACCGACCGGCTTTGTCGAATGAAGTCGTGGTGCCACGTAATAAATGTTTTTTGTTAAACTCGCTTCTTCGGCGATTTTTGTGATGACTGAAAACTGGAAACAACGCGTGAGGCTATGAGATTCTGTTGTCTGTATGAGACAAGTTCTGTTCAAACAGCTGTAATGCTTGAAACGGCTTACAAGGAAACAGCTCTGGGAAAAACAAAATTTTACGATTGATTTTTTTTTCGCTTCAAGGCCACTTGAAGACCAACCTTGCTCAGGGCGACCCTCGACCTCCCGAACGGATGAAAACATCGCCAGAACTGGTGGATTGATTATGGAAGACTGTCGTAGAACCACTGACGAACTTTTTGATTTGTTTGGTGCGCCCCGGAGTTCATGCCAACCGACTTTGAGCAAGAAATTGTAAATGAAAAGAGTTGCAGGAAAATTTGTGCCTCAGCAGCAGAAGAAACTCTGATTCTGAAACAATTTTTAAGCGAAAATAACATGATCCAGCTTTTGCACCCGCCATATTCACTCGAACTTACTTCGAGTGGGTTTGTTTTATTCCCCCAAATAAAAACAAAATCCTCAAAAGAAAACGTTTGCAAGATGTGGAAGAGATGAAGAAAAATTCAATTGAGCCATTGAAAGGTATCACTTGGCAAGAGTTTCACAACTGATTTGAAAACGGAAAACATATTTAGAGAGGTGCTTTTCATCAAATAGACAGTACTTTGAAAACGATTCAAGTTGTAACACCCAGAAATAAATACAGACAATTTTATTACAAAATTCCGGTTTCTTTTGGGTACCTCCTCGTTTGTTTAGACACTACTATTTTTACCTCTCTCACGCAACTGAAGTCAGTAGCATGACTCAAATCTGGTAGATCTCTCGTAAATTTTAGCTACGGAATACTTTAGTTTTTTACAAAGTTATGATTGTATGCTGGGCCACCTCGATATAGCTTACTTTGTGGCTTGCATGTCGCCAAGTTAGAGAACAATCACTCTACTGCTACACTAACCGTTATGACTTAACATGCGCTCCAGGATGCACTTTCCGAAGATAGCATTCCGTCTCCAAAATTCCGCACACTACCACTACATTGCTGCGAGCCTCAAACCTTATTGAATCTTAGTAGTATATTTATATACAAAAATGAAATTTGAGAAATAACCATGTAGTTCAGCTACAGTATCAATAAGGAAAGTAACCCACAATATACATATCACAGATATATTCCCACAATTTACCAGAAATATTTTCAAGGAAATTTCTGATTCATGCATGATATATACATGAACCATGTGAGCGTCTGCCTTTTCGATATGTCATAAATGTTCTCATTTTATCAATTATGTTTTGGCTTTTAATGACCCTACTTAATTTTAATTGTTTACCTTGCAAGACAAGATAATCCTGCACTGTTTAATTGTCGTGAAAATACTTGTATTTTCTGTAAATATATTTTAAATATTTTATTACATTCATACATTATGCCAAGTTTAATAATCAAATTTCGACATATTTCCAATATTCCATTAATATTCTCTGCAAATTGGGAATTAAAATTGAATATTCCTGGAATGTGAATGATATGTGGGAAATTAAAGCTTGCCTGGGCTAAGGCTTTATTTGTAGATGAAGAGAGAAGTCGTGAAGGGGATTCTTGTTTGGACATGTTCATTGTTAAAATTGCGGATATTTTTCTTATCTTATTGCTCTAGGTACAAAACGTAAAACTTTTAGGTAAATAAATACTTGATCTCATCTCATCATTGATCTCAGTGACTATTTTATTCCTCAGAACTTATCTATATAACAGAAACAACGCCATAAATAAAAATATAAAATTGAACAGAAGCAACCTTCTTCTTCAGTAGTCCTGTCCTAAGATACTTTAATTAGATGAACTTGTTTCCATCTCGAGCATCTACCTCTTGAAGATCCCTTCTAATATTGTCATTCCAATGATGTTTCGGTCTTCCTGCAGGCCTTTTTTCCTCCAGCTTTCAACTACAACGGAATATAATTTTCGTTTCTCCCATACTCTGTTAAAGATTTTCCGAAACATTTCTGCTAGAAGCTGGGCTATAAAGAACTATAGCTGCTTGGAAATTTCCAGCAAATTTCAAATGAAAAGAGCCATTATTTTTTTTTTTCTATGAATGATTGGAGCAAAAGAAAATATATTAGCCTCAAGACAGATTTTAACACGGGTTATTTAGTTAGAAGTACAACGTTAGAAGTACTAACTGAATTAAACTGCTAGTGATAAAACATAAGATGAAAACAGTATGGAAGGTCAGGTTACCTTGTAGTGCCTCCATATCTTCCCCAATTAAATCTACATCACCCGCGTATACGAACAGTTGATTCAAGTCATTCAACGTTGATCTCTTTTTGTCCTCTTTTATTTTTAAAATCATATATTCTAAAGCAAAGTTAAACAGTTGTGGTGACAAGGCATCACCTTGTTTCAATCCGTTGCAAATCTTGAAACTATCTGACATATTATTACCTACATTTACCTGCATTTACCTCTGAAAATTAGATACTTATTTGAATCATCATATGCAAAAAAGATAATATGTGACAAAAATAAAATTTTACAGAAAAAACTAGAAACTGAGTAGCTTTTGCATCTTTCAATGAACCCATATTTTCTCTGTCACCCACAAGAATCTTAATCTCATGTCCTAGGTTATGCCATTTTGTCCTAGGCTATATATCTACCTTACACGAGTTTATTGTAAAAAAATCATGAATTGAAAAATTAATATAATCATTTTGCGTGTGACGATTCATTTGTACATGAACTCAATTCATTTCTGAATTTATCTATGGCCTTAGATATCTCAGGTTGAGACCGGGATAGGATAGCAGTAAAGATGTAGGAAGGTTGTGCAGCCAGGACCTAGTTTGTAGGTACCTTCCCGGCATTTGCGTGGTTTGTCTGAGGAAAATCATGGAAAACAACTTTACTCATTTTTCCTTCTATGTGAACTTTCTAACAAATTGGTAAAAAATCTTTTCGCATTTTTCGCACATCGAAATGATTTCCTTCTCTATCGACGAAACGGCCAAATTACAAAGGCGAATTTGTTCCTGTGCTGTCCGAAGTTTTTATCTGTTTTAATACGGAGAAACGTCTTTTAACACTCGCTGTAGTTTACAGAAATGTGAAAATGCTGTAATTAACATGTCGAGCATTTTAGCTCAATTACCCCCATTCCATTTTCCACAGTAGTAAATGCTTGGTTAATTTAAGTAAATACTTTGAAACTTTGTAGCAATTACTGAAAAATGTTCCAGTATCTACTAGGTAGTAAAAGCAAAGTATTAAGTAAATGCTTTTACTTATACCTAATACTTGAAGTTAATACTAGATTTCTATGTATTATTGTACTGTAGTAGCTCCTGTTGTTTGCCAACACACAGTTAAATAAAAAAACTGTGAATATAATAGATCATTTCTATGCGCGAATGTTATGCACGAGTGGAAACTATTCTTCGGACACATCTCGTGTTTGGTAATATTATTAAGAAACTTAAATAGATTTTAACATTTTTAAATACGTTATTATCACATTAATATGTTGGCTTGCAAAAATTATGCCTTTGGCCGATTTTGTACCCACAATTTTTGAGAGACAGTGGCGAACCCAGGGTGGGTTTAGAGGGGCAGTTCTTTGCCTCTTAGTTCTTGGTAGGCAACAGCTTAATAAAAAGAAAAAGGATTGTAAAATATGAATCCATGTGTCCGTCACTGCCTCTGCAAAATACGCGGTATAATGTATCCACAATTTTTTAGAATCAATGACGGGCACAGGGATTCATATTTTACCATCTTTCTTTATTAATCTGTTCCCTCCCAAGAACTGGGAAGCAATGAACCGCCCCTCTAAACCCAACTCTGGGTTCGCGACTGCCCCTCAAAAATTGTGGGTACCAAATTGGAGTTTTGTACCCACAAGTCAAAGGTACTGTTTTACAGTGTAGCTTTCAATGCAAATTATGGCATTAAAATTAATTGAAATTGAAATTGTAAGTGGTGGGATTGGCAAAGTTTTATAAATATGTAATGATTTAAGTTTTCTTGATCCTTTGGTTCTTATTTCTCTTATGATATTGAGGTGATTCTTGAACCTGTAAGAAAATTCTTTATGCAAGATGTCACTGAATTTCTTGGAGACGTTCTGGTTTCTTCTTATATTCACCAGATACCAACGCTATTCTTTCCACACCGAGTGGATGCCTATATAGAAGGAACTCAACCTTGAAATAAAGTGTTCCATAGCTGTGCTTGAGTTTCCTTGTTTAAGAAGGAAATGGTACATGTTTCTCCCTACTTTTTCATGGCAAGAAACGAAAGCAATTTTACTTCCAATTAGGATTACCAGTTTCGTTGAGCAAATGTTCCTCTCAGCACTTTGGAACAATTAACAGAAAATGCAATTTTCAGCAATTTCTTGTAACAACCACTTCTATTGGATAATATATAGGAGAATGGAAACAAAACTATTCCCAGCAGTGGAATGGAAACAATATAATGGATTGTTAGAAAGTTAAAACTCAATAATATTTAAATTGTATAATAGTTAAAATAATTCATCGGTATAAGTTAAAATCAATAGAAAAATCTAAAGATTTTTCATATTGCTCGAGTCTCTTCCGTCAATATTACGTGTTTCAAGTGCACAGACAATCCCTTTGATGGCGTTTGTTGTAAGCAAATCATTTGGAGCTCTAATTATCTTTGTGCATATAACAAAATACCTTTTTATTATGATGCAGAAACTGAAAAACTTAGAAAACACTATTAAGGATGGTGCAAAGTGTGATTCCGTGTAGTTTAGTTCTAGCCAAAACACTTCTATATTGTAATTCTGATTGTCTATTCTTCAATTTTTGGCGATTAATTACCCTTCATGTATGCAAAAGAAGTGAATAAAGTGATACCGCAAAAATTACTTTTCTGAAAACTATGTTTTAAAGAGTTAAATGTATACATTCCACACATTTTAAAATAATTTTCCTGTTGTTTTTTCTTCCACGTATCCTTGTTGAAGTTTAAAGCCAATGTGGCCACAGGAATAAATTAATGAAATAAAAAAGGGAGCAACTTGGCTCATAATGGGCGGTAATAAGAGACTGAAAATGAAAATTATTGGTGAAAATAATATTATCTGACTATTATGGATTTAATGGGAAAAGAAAATTGTGTTTATCTTGTACAAGGAAGGAAAGACTTACAATTCGAAGTTAGTGGCAGATAACTGTCACGCATCACTGTAAATAAAGTGAACTTGCTTCACAACTTGAAAGTATCTTTGGCATAGCTGATCGAGTCTACGTTAAACACTTCTGGTCAATTTCCGCTCTGATCAGTATATAAACGCTTTTCCTACACTCTAATCACAGCGCATAGTTTATTAATTCACTGGTCAACAGCCAAAATGCATCTTTCATGAAACCATAATTCCTCTAGTAATTCTACGTCACAGAAAATTACCTTCATTTTGCTTGATTGGTTCGTGTTTACAAGATATATGCCCCCTGACAAACGCACACGTTTAGTTCGAGGTATGATCAACGTTTCACTCGAACCATTAGTAGTGGCAAACAAAATACACTTCCACCGTTATAATGTTAAATTCTTCACCTCCAGGGCGAAAGGGAATAAGTCAATATTGCTACTTTTTAGGAGAGAGGTTTAAAGTTTTTTTTTAAAAGTTCAGTCGCCTATATTTATTTTTGTATTAATGATACAAATGTGAAACTTATACAGTAACATACTTGGTCTTAAACAATGCTGCAGATACCTGTTGTTTTTTTTTTATTTTTTATAGTAACATTTAAAAAAAATGTGACTTATTACCTTTTTCCATTTTTAAATTATAAGTTACTAAGGGAGACGGGATGGTATAAGTCTCCCTAAGAATATAGTATGCTGTACAAAACATGGCATTTTATTTGTTTCTTTAGCTTTAACTTCATTTTTCTTTATTTGTTAAGCGTTCAACGTTTATTGTAGCAATTTTGTCATAAAATTACATTTATTTTTACAGGAATATATAAACATGATTGAACAGAGTTGCTTGGAAACAAACTAACTTTGAATCTTTATATTTTTAGATAATACAAAGTCCATTTCAATCAATGACCACCTCTTCTGCTTCTTCTGACTAAATAATGTCAGGGTCTGTGGATCTTACATTTGGAGACGACACCAAAGATGTGTAGAATCCATGATCTATTGGATCTAGTAGGGATAACAAAGACAGATTTTTCTTCTTTTCTGGATTTATTGGATTTGGTCCTGAGTGGGTTGGACAAACTATGTGGTTGCGTTTTCGCCAGAGAAATGTATCATCTCGAAGACTTGTTTTGTAGTAGGCTACACCAAATTCTCTATCCTATTTCAACCATCATATTTAGAGCCACTTTACTTTATACCCTAAAGTGTTGTGATGTCTGTGAAAAAGCGATTACTTTAGCAGATCTGAGAATGAAAGAAATTTTGTAGTGTCAATTTCCACAACTGTGAATGATCTCTTTCCTCGAGCCATTCTAACCATTATGTAGTATTCCTGCAGGACACGAATTTGAATGTTATAACTCTTTTTAGAGTTAGGGAATGATCAGCATCACACTCTAGATAAGTATATCCAGGCTTCAGAAATTGATGATCTCTGTAATGATCATTCTCTGTAATGTTTTCTTTTGTATGAGTGCGAAGGTACAAATTACTACAAAATTGATATTTCTATTTTGGCCACCACATGTGTCAGAGTGTATAATAAGATCTTTCACTGAATCAGGCAAATTCATTATGTACTCAAACATGCACGACGCATTCTGATCGGACCCTCGTCCTCCTATACCTTCGTACCACATGTAGCAAGCTGTTTTGTCGTCGTTAAGTGTATGAACAGTTAAATTATTATCCAAAGAAGTCTTTTGTAAATTGACACACTTGTATGTAAATTTAATGTCGGTAAGCATCGCTGTAAGTCGAATGTAACAACAACTGATTCTTCTCCACTTCCCTTGCACTTCTCCTTGTCACTCCTCTTCATGTCATACACATATTCAGCTTTCAGTTGATGATCAGATAGCTGCTATTGGATATCGTCAGTCTCGCATGTAGTACAATATTTTAGTTTCGTATTAAGTGTGTCTCAAACCTTGCACGTATCAATTGTCGGTCTTTTAATTGAAAAAAAGTAGAATTTCTTTACGTATAATATTGCGATAAAATGTGTAACTCACAGGTTTTATGCTTTCAGGACACGCATCTTTGCACATTTCTTATATAATTTACTTATTTAAATAGCTTGGTAGGTGTTTATTGCTACTTCTTTGTCGTCCATAATGCGACTCACATGCAGGTAGTTTGTTAAAATAATCACGAAGAAGCGATAAACTGTCCTCAGATAATTTATTCGTGGAACCTCTTCTATCGGGAGATAATATTCCTGATGCTGATTTATTCTTTTTGTCTACAACAACATTCAAGTACTTGATACCAATAGAAAAGGTTTTACTGAAGCAACCTTTGTACATTTGAACTTTATTGCCACCAGGATTAGTTAAGAAATACTTGCAAGTCACATTACGATTGCGTGGATTTTATTTTCGAGGTCTTGAACTTTGTTTTTCTGATATAGATATCAGATTGCCAATAAACTGAGTTTGTAGGTTGTGCTCTCCGAGCTTGCAAAAGTCTTGAAAAATGATCTCTAGTTCCTCTCCTAAAAAAATCTTGTAGCATCCGGAACTTCAGAGGGTAAGAGGTATCCTCTTCTTTTCAGGGACAATAGTTCCACTAGTCGAAATGTACTGCTCTCCTAAATTCTTCTTTTCCTTTGCTTCCATTTTTGACACTCTTCGTTTCTTCATTTGCCGATCGTTAGGCTGCTTACTACTACGAAAATCTCTATCTCTTTTTCCGTTTACTAAATATAGTATCAATGTTTCCGTATCCTCGTATTCTGAGTTGACGCTAAGCTCTTTATTCTTGCTGTGTTTGCTTTGCGAGTACAAAACGGGTTGGAAGAAAGATATACGTTTCTTAGTCTGTCCAACACTGTTCTTATTTACTTGGAAAATACGTTTTCTTCCTTTAATGTTCGTTCGGTAAGAACTAGAATCCGAAGCACCATCATTTTCTTCCGGGTGAAAACTGGAACCAGAGTCCGAAAGTAAATCACTGATACTGGAATCATATAATTCATGATTTGCACACAAAATTTGCCTCCATTGTCATTACTCCAGATTAAGTTCAGGGCATATAAGTAAACGTTTAATTGGAATACAAAAACATCTAATTATGAGCAACAGCAAGTAGTGACTGTTGTCAACAAATCTTATTACGACAATGACTAAATTAAAGTTGCATCAGGTGCAAACAATCGCTTTGAAAATATTTAATGAAACAAAAATGCTGCCGCTCTCTTTGTATAAAAATAGGCTAGATCAAAGTTCGCACCAGTTAGCCGCTTTCCTTTTTCCACCTTGTCAAACGTATTAAGTTAGATTGTTGACTTTGCCGACAAAAGCAACCATATAAAATGAAAATACTAATGACTTCTTACCTTAAGATCAACAAATTTTGGTATTGTTTCAAAAAAAAAAAAAATGCATTTGACGAAAGGGAATAAGTCAACTTATTCCCTTTTGCTGTGTAGATCTTTGAATGATACTGACTTATTCAAAACGAAAGCATGCTCATATCTCCCTTATCTGTTGTCCTACGAGTGCCATTGTTTTACAGTACATAGAGCCCAACCATACATTACAAAATGTCAAATAAAAAATATATTTTTGACTTATTCCCTTTTACCTTACAGGTGCAGAATTAGTGCTTACGAAAATTTTGTGAAGGTTCAAGTAAGAATGGAGGGGTATCTTTCCCATAAGTTCCACAGACTCAGTGAGGCATCAAGGAAAACATAATCCTCAAATACGAAATTTCATGAAAGATGAACACTTTGATACACTTTTGAAGGAAGCAGAGAAAAGAGCTTGAGTCTCGTTCCTGTCAGTGTAGCAACATTTTCTTATAAACAACAGAGCTCCAAATGCAGAAGAACTGGTTCATAATATGCTGAAGGTGTATCAAAGAATGGGATGTAACATGTCTCTAAAAATTAATTTACTCCTTTCCTATTTTGATTGTTTTTCGACAAACATTGGTGAATTAAGTGACGTATATTGTGAACGTTTTAACCAGCAGATTTCTTGAGGAACTTTCTAGGGCTAGTGGGATGGTTCCATTTATGAAGGGTGATTTCTGCTGGTCGGTGGAAATCGACACTACATAGTCGGAATATAAAAGACAGGTCAAGAGTTATATGTAGTAGGATATATTTTTATGATAGCATAGTGCGATGCCATTAGTGCTGTAATAAGTCAAGGACGTGTGAAATTTGAGCAAAATGTATTTTTTTTTTTATTAAAACGTTTTGGAAATTCCCTATTTTTCCTATTTTATACTGCTCAGCCCCATACAAGTGCTTTCATTTGAAAGTATATTGTATTGCAAACAAAAAAAGGCATGAATCGTACTTCTGGATTATTATTTAAGAGGTGCAGGTAATTTTAATTCAGTCAACGTGCCTAGAAGTAGTAAGAGCTAATCACGATATCTTGAAAACGCGAACCAATTCAACAATTCACGGTTGTTTTCAAATTCAGCGTGCAAAAATACATCACAATAGAAACACGTCAGAACATCAAAATGTCAGAACGTCGAAACTACAATACGGTCAGAAGGTATACTAAAATGGACAAATCGTATACAGAAAGTGACAAAACGTCGAAAATCACAAATAGTCAGATCGTCAAAGTGACAGAACGTCGAAACTCCAACACAGTTAGAACGTATACGAAAAGGGACAAATCGTATACAGAAAGTGACAAAATGTCAAAAACCGCAAACAGTCAGATCGTCCAAGTGTCAGAACGTCTAAACCCCAACACGGCCAGGCCGGCCGGTCTGCGACTGTAGGCCATCGTCTCGAAGGTCCCGGGTTCGAGTCTTGGCAGAGACATGGGTGTGGATTTTAGCAGCTAAGGCGAATCGTGACGGGCCGAAGTCCAAAGTTACTAGACTGGCCCACATAAAAATAAGGTTTAACAAAGTTTACCCAATACGGTTAGAACGTCTTCAGAAATGTTCCAAACGTCTAAAAGTACCCAAACGGTCGGTTCATCGAAGTGTCAAAACGTCTAAGCCCCAACAAGGCCAGAACGCCTACAGAAAGTGGCCAATCATGTACAAAAATGGTCAAAATGTCTAAAACCATATCTAAAAAGCCTGCAGTTGTCAGTGACCCTGTTCGAGTTTCGACGTTGTGTCACTTCGATGATTTCATCGTTTGTGGGTTTCGACGTTTTGTGACTTTCTGTATACGATTTGTCCATTTTTGTATACGTTGTGACCGATTTTCAGTTTCGATGTTCTGTCGCTTGGACGATCTGACAGTTTGTGGTTTACGACGTTTTACCACTTTCTGTATACGATTTGTCCCTTTCTATATATGTATATGCTGACCGTTTTCCAGTTTCGACGTTCTGACACTTCGACATTTTGAGGTGGACCCCTTAGTTTGTAAGGATTATTTTTAAAGATTTCTGCTACATAGTTTGTTCTCAACACGCTCTGATAAAATCGTACTTCGTCATATTGTATTAGATTTCTTCAGTATGCTCAAGAAACATAAGACTTTGCTTTATTCTTCGCGAATCAGCTTTTTAAGACTCGTTACTGGACAACTAACTTTAATGAGTTCCTTGTACCTTTAACGAAATCAGTGAGTTCAAGAAAAATTCAAAGCTTACCTTCAGAGACACATGATCAAATACACTGACTCCCTGTACACATTATTCGCACTAATTGAGCAGAAAAAAATAAGATTTGAGACATGGTGTGTAAAAACAGTGATAATAAGCTAATTCATTAAGTGATCATATTGAAATTATGTAGAAAAGTAACAGTACAATAAATCAGTGAAAGTAGTGTTTACAAAATGGTCATATACAAGGAACACCTCTGAGGACAATAAAACGATGGACAGTGATGTGTACAATATACGGTATACCAAAGAAACCTAGTCTAAAAGTAATGCTGTAAAATAATTGTTTAAATTTATGAGGCAAGGGCGATTGTTTAATATTCTTTAATACCAAGACTGCTTACAAACGATATATCAAGATTTGCCTATACTGATTTGAGGAATCAATCTGTGAATGCACAAATGAAGCATATAATGCGTAACTAGCAGAATCCACAATCGGATACTTACAGAATGAAATTGAAGAACAAGAAAATTAGATTGTAATAATATACACTGGATCAATAATAGATTATCTTGCCGAGAATCAAGGAACTTTCAAGTTAATGAAAAAATACGTTTATTATTACTTTTTCTTCAAAAGCGGTATTACCGTTGTTGTCCAGCCTAGTTACCTCGATTATTAATAACTGAGATTGTCAGCAGAACAAAGGTACACAGGAAAAAATGTTGTTCGAGAAAAACAGACATGAATAGATTCTGTTGACGCAGCAGCTGAAAATTTGATTTTAAACACCTCAACCTACCTTTGTTTTAAGTTCCTTGATAGCGAAATTATGAAAAAATTAACCTTATAATACAGCTCAGTCAGTCCATTTGTCTGTTCGTACACAAAAAATAAATCGAAGGTACCACAAGGTGTAGAGACGTGGTTCAGGTGTCATTGGACAGATTTTGGCTAGAATAACTGAGAGCCGTGAACCCGTCTTGATTGGCGCAGAGCCAGTGTAGCCAAAATATTTTCTATACAATTCAATTTCTCCAAATTATTTCCACTACGTTAGACCTAGCAGCATCTAATTGGTCATAGACATAATTCGGTAAAATTGAAAAATGTTGTGGGTACCAGTGGCTCCAAGCACCCCAGCTACTAGTATTGTCAACTTACCGTTAAATTTGATTTTCAATTTGCTTCTATACCATTCCACTTCCACACCACACTATGCGATAGAATAGATTGTGGAAGTTTGCGCTCCTAATCACCCCAGTTGTCAGTGTTCCCAATCTATTTTATAAACATAAATGTTTGTGTGTCTGAGATACTATCAAGAGAGCTGAACCTTCGCGATAGCAGCAGCTGTAACTTGCTTTAGTTATTTGAAATTTGACTACATTATAAAGTAAGTCATGGCAAACCAGAAAGGTTCCCTGGAGGATAAAAAGCATAAAGGGCCTATGTTCCCGCACGTAGACCGCTTCATCATTTGTTTTGTCTCAATGTATTAACAGACCTTATCACACCCGAAAGGAGGATATTAATGCGAAGCATACTTGTTGTGTGAAATTTCAGAAACAAAATTTAAATTAGCAGTATTAACAGAATTCTGTAATGGATAAGATTATTACAATTCATGTACAGATAACCCAATTTGTCTGTGATAATTACAACAAATTTTTCTCGTATGCTGACCAGCTAAGCATCTATTTTTTTCTTGTATCAGAGTGTATAGATTGACAATGTTATTTGGCAACACTTGTATAATGCTGTTCATTCCTCAAGACAGAATCTGCCTACATTCTGGTGGTAGGATTTGTTGATATAACACATAAAAGCAAGAGAGCGAGGGTAGCCTTCCGTTTCCTAGAATCGCTTTCCGTTTCGAATTGTTACAGACGGTGATGGATGGTCTCAATTTTTCACAGAAGTTCGTACAACAAGAAGCCCGGTCCGTCTGTTCGCTTCCTTCTCGTGTTGTACGATCCATCAAGGAGCACTCTTGACGTAGAAATAACATAAAAAGACACGATCGCTTCGCAGAGAAGTATGATTTTCTGTTCTCTTGCAATTCTCTGTTTACTTCAAAGCTTCTTTTGCTCTAACGATATCTGTAGAATCGAAATAAATTGAGTCATGTCCTATTTCCAGAATTTATAGCTTTCTTGTTATAGACATTTTTTTTTTTAAATTAGAAGTAGATTAATCCTTGTTACACTATTGATTACTACTTAACTAAAGAGATAGGTGATGAATTGAAAGATTAATTCTTGTATTATAGTTTTTAAATATATTCCGACAAATAATAGTTTTATATGATGCATTTTGTCATTCTTGAGAGTATCAAATAACAGACTTCAGCAATATAATAACAAGTCCATTTCTCTATATCTAAAGGCATCTTCTGCATATTTATAAGAAACCAACCTGTTAACTTCCTGTATACTTTTTCACTTCCGGTTAGTTTTTGAGCACAGTTTCCACAATATTTCAGAAAAGTTTGAGCATGTGCGTAAGTAACTTTTCTAAACTAGAAAGAAGTAAATACTAGGGGGAATCGGAGCTGCAACCCGAGTTTTCGGGATATGCTTCATGATACAGACAATGTTTGATGCTTTCCTTACTGGCAGGCCTCTCTGTATTAGTATTGAATTCAATGGCCTCTCGGTACTAGCATTGACTTCAAAGTAAATTCAGGTCTATCTTTGGATCTACGTAGATCGGTATAATAAATAAAGATGACAATTGAGTGATTGAGGTGCACAAAAGGACCTTGTTTGAGATGGTCTAAATACTTTGAAAGAAAGAGTATGTCAATCAATCTTCAGTGTGATACTCCAGTGATTAACGATGATAATGTACTGAAATTGCGCTGAACGTTCGCGTTAATATTAATAACGTTTCTCTTATTTTCATCATTCACAATATCGAAGGTTTTATTTTTACATTTGGCTTTCTTCTTTAATGTGATCGCGGTCTTCAATGTTTCGTACCATCTCTAGTATAACCAACAGCCTTTCTCTTCTTCGTAAGCTTCTTGGATCTCGGGGTAACCTGCAAAGTTAACAGGCAGGGGTGGAAATGGGCATAAAATATAACTGCGATGCTGTATTCCTGCTACTACTCAATCACAGTAAAGTCAGAGGCTACATGATGAAAATTGCATTATATTCTATTCTGAATGATTATTTAGGACATTTTTAATCAAACATCTAAAAGTTTCTTAATCAACTTTGATTCGGCAACTGCGAACTTGGATCTTATCATTCAGGCACATTTTATACAAGATATTTAATAATGGCTTTTTATCCGATTTGGCACAAATGCGATTGATTTTACCATACGCAATTAAAACGGAGATATATATCTTTGGACTTGACATATATTTGTGCAATCAGCAACAAATGTTTACAATATGCACCCAAACACAACCAGAAACACAAGAAACAAATTGTATATACGAGTAAGTTTTTCTCAACAGCACATCAACATGCAAAATTAAGCCTAAATTATCAAACCAAGAAGAATTTTTCATGTATACACCATCAGAATTGCATATAGCAACTATTAGGAACGAAGTCACATTCTTAAACGGTCATGCACAAATACAAGCTCAAAGTAATAAAACAATCCCGTATATGTACTATTTTCCATACAAACAATTTGATGCTGTTTCGACAAATATTTTAAAGCTACCAAGTAGACGTATAGGACGACTAGAAATAGAGTACCACAACCTATCAAAGGACTATAAAACAAAATCCCCATCCCCGTTTCAAACTCTGCAGAAGACAATTGACAATCTCGATAGTTTATTGAAGTATTAAAAAAATTACTTACCAAGCAAGTTCCAAGACTTGCACTTGCGTCATATGGTACCATGGGTAACGATATTTTTTATCATAATAATATTAGTGCTATTAACTGTGATAACTTTAATTTTGTACTATCTTAATCGAAGATTGGAAACTAAACGAATATCGTAAAAACTCTATCATTTCAGATGATCACAGTCATGCTTCTCACCTTAATAATTCTCCTATTTTTTTATAAACATAGTAATTTTCTTGTGTGTATTATACCGTGTTCAACATCAGCTCGCTAACCTAACCGAAATTAAAACAATGAATGAAGAAATAATGGACAACAATGAATCCAACAACGACATCCCTATGGAATCCATTCGCATCTACGGCGAAAGCACCATCAACAACAGAAACACATAAAATCCCCCCAAACCAACAGTGAAGCCACCAACAACATCAAAATGGGAAGCAACTTTATCAATGATTTAGTGTATTTGTATTAGTGAATCGCAACAACAACAACAAAAAAAGGCTTAACTTAACACCTCTGAGGGAAATGAAGTTCACAGAACCGACTCTGCTTTGGGAAGCTAAACCACACTTGTTCTCCAAAAGTTAAAATAATAGTGAAAATATGAGCGCAAATTATGTTTTTTTTTAAAAAATAAATGATCAAGTGCTCGTGAATGTATGAAAGTGTGAAAAATGTTAATATCTCAATAGGAATTAAATCCCCCAAAAGTTAGTTAAACCCTAGATAGGAAGGGGGGAGTGCAATAGGAATATAAAATGTGTGTTAGTAGGACTCACACACGACATAAAGTAAACAAACAATGTAAACACATGCAAATAGTGTTTACGCAAACAAGAAA
>JAGDQP010026127.1:9089-26230 GCA_022664845.1 Lepisma saccharinum
CACCCTTGTTACCTTTTAATCACTCGTGACTGAAAAACAAAATTTATATCCCTGAATACATTACATTAAAGAATGCCAGCACCCTACCTACCCTACTCCCCCCCCCCCGCCTCTCCCTCCCACACACACACATGCAACAAGACTTATTTTCTTTACAACAGTCACCTGAAAGAATCTTCCAAAATGAAAGTACACCTCCAACCTCAAAATGGAAGCTTTCCTGTCTTCCTCATTCATAACTTTTTTTTTTTAATTAAGACTATAATAACTATGGTATAGGCTGAACAAAAGTCGTTAACAAGCAAGGTGGATAAAACCCATGAAATCTTAAAATAAAAATTATTGTTGTTGATATATTTTTATTTAAGTGTATTTATTTGCGAACAAGTTTCAAATACAGCATATGTCGGCCATTTTACATCGAACTATCAACAGAAATTATCAACAACAACAATAATATGTACAACAATGTCAAGATAATATTTACAAGTACAATTTATCATTTTTTTTTCTAACAAGAGAAACACATGATTTAATATTGATAATGATTCTTGTAAATGGCAGTAACATACCATAATCAGTCAGTTACATAAGCTATACTCGTTATTCAGAGACTACTGTCCCTTGAATTGCAGAAAAGTAGGGGAACTGCTGTGTTCACACACTCAGTTGATCTATATATCTTCTGTCTAATACTTTTGTAAATATGTTGTTTAGTTCTGTAAAGTAAAAAAAATTAAAAAATGTCCTGTTACACCGAGCAGATGACGGGATGGTACATACATATTGAACCGTGGCCGACTCACCTTCCAACATCCTCTCCCATACTGTATACTGGCCTGATCCTAAGATATCTAAAGACCACATAGAAATTCAAATTCAAAAATAAGAATCCGTTGATTTAAAAAACAATTCATTTGCACACTTTATGTACAAATACAAAGGTAGGCCTAATCAGGTGATGAAAACAAGTGTATCTACTAGAAAAATTCAAGTGGGTGTTCTAACAGAGCTATTCAGCGTTCGTGACCTCCAGTTGAAGATCTTGACGTCATCATACCATCACTAAAAAGTTTCTAGGAATACCTGTAGAGGATATGATGTTAATGACCCAAGCAATAGATAGTGATGCAAAATGAAAAGTAGCCAAGGTAGAAAGGACTTGAACCTGTATTTTAATGCACCCAAGACTACTGAGACTGCCACGGAACACGTACGTACACCTCGCGGAACACAGTTTGGAAACACACTGATCTACTTTATAGTCGAGTGTAAAATTCACTGGAGAATTACTACTAAGTCTGTCTGCAGTTCAATGGTGCAAAACACACGAAATCTTAGTAACTTTCAAAAAGTTATTTTTCATCTATTGACCCACAGCTTCCCACATGAACAGCGGGAACCGAAATAAGTTTTTGTTTTGTGGTTCGTAGTCCAGTTTTAAAGCGTATATTCTGTTCTTAGGACGTTATCTTTATTCGACGAAAGGCAATGGAAAACCATCACAAGTTCACCTTACAACAGGAACTTCCAAGTCATACATCTATCTCTGAATTGAACACCCTATCATCATCATCGAAATATTACAGCGTGCTCTCATCCACCGTATTCACACAATTTAACACCAAGCCACCCCGCGGGCTATTCCCGAAAATCTAGATGAAATTTGAAGGGGAATTATTTTATTCCCGATATATATAGCCAACAAGGACAACACTATTGAACATACTGAAAAAAAAAGTTCGGCTTTTCATGTTGGTATTCTTTTACTTCCTTTGATGGCGAAGCGAGAATAAAATGACCTGATAATCACGCTCAGTTCGTCTGTCCGTGTGCAAAAAATACATATCAGAAAACATAAGTTATAAACTCAGAGCAGTGATTCTGCCAGACCCCCGTGTGAGAGCTATCAAACCCTTAATCCTCGAACACACCACACCCTAACTTAAAATTTGTTACAGTCAAAAATCGATAGAAATTGTGCAAAACTCCATTTACACCCTCTCAATTTTGACTTTACACCCCCTGAAATTGAAAATCCTGGTGGAATCTCTGGTTCACAGTCGCCGAACCGCCTTCATTGGCACAGTGAATCAGTGTTGCCAACCCATTACTTTAAAATTTAAGAGTTCAAATTTCTCCCCATTTCGTTAGACATATCTGCACAAAAATTGGCATATAACCTACATTATTTCACACAATACTGGTAGAAAAATCTGCAGATACCAAGAAGCCAAGTGGTCCATGTTGTCAACCTATTTTTGACAAATTAAAGTTTATTTGTATCAGACGCCTTCAGAGGATGTGTACCAAAGGGCCTTCGTGACTATTATAAGTTTGAATCATAACACTAACTTGATTTTGTTTGATTTTAGCCCACTTCCATACTACATAGACATTTCAAATTTTGCATACGATCTTGAATTCGATTACAACGCACGATTATGTAGAAATTTTCCAGAAAGCTGGTTAGTAACAAGTGTTATTGGTTTTTAACTCAATTACTGTACTACGAAAAGTTTTCAAACTTTGCACATAATCAAAATAGTCTTTAAGCACGAAAACAATGCTTCCATGACTATATTTTTTTTTTCTTTCTGAATTTTCTGAAAACTTTGGTGTAATGACACTAGATGGATGCTGCAGTTGTAAATTATATAGCTGTCATCAATTTCTGATTAAAGTATATTTGATTAATTTTATGCAAAGGAAATGTTCTCTTACAATTTAATGTTCTCCAAACAATTTAGATTCGAGTCCTATATTAGCTTTCTATGTACTATTTAATGTATAAAGCAGATATTTGCTGATGTCTAATTTACGTGCCTTATTAAGAACCAACGTAGGTCTATGTGTACGCTTCCCATTCACTGTTTCATAGGAGTTGATTTTTTCTTTGTTTGTAAATAGCTTTGACGTATGAAATTTTATGTACATATTACGAAAAATATCTGTTGCAACACTGCTTGTCACAAGAAAAGGTTATATAGTAATCTATACATAATAAATATTTATTATTCAGCCGACCTGGTAGTCGTGTAGGTTTTGAGGTGCCAAGACAGCGACTCGCAGTACTCGGGTTCGAATCCCGGTAGGGGCATATTTTTTTCTGAATTTTAGAAACTTAATAGCTAATGAACTCGAGACGGCCCGAAGTCATTAGTTATTAAAATAACCCAAAATACAATATTTTAAATGTATTATTCAGGTGGATCAGGTTAAAATTTTCGATATGTGGAAAAGATATTTCGACAAGCTCCTTAATATCAAGGTGAATAAACAGAGGAATTTGAAATCCATATTGCAGAAGCATGGATACTCGAACCGAGTAATATATACAGATCGAAAGATCGATAAAGAAATTTTAAAAATTCGAATCACCAAGAATGGACAACATTCCAGTCGAATTAATTAAAGTGATTAACGGCACTAGTCAAGGAATTACGTAAATTGGTCAATAATATATGGAAGAGGAATGGAAAACCTAAGTAACAGATCGATGTATAAAAAGGCGGAAAATCTCACTGTAATAATTACCGCGAAATCTCTTTACTTCCAACATGTTACGAAGCGTTGACTAATATCCTGCTAATATAACTAAGCATATACGTAGATGAAATAATTGGAGATCACCAATGTGGTTTAGAAAAAAAATAATAAAAAATATTTTTAAAGATATACTTTTCTTAAACAATTCGTACTAAAAAGTGAAAAATAATTTTGTTTATGGATGACTAAAAAGAAAAGAATGGAGCGCGCTCTCATAAACAGTCACTTTATAAATTCTTCAATTGGCTTACGCCATTCTTTTCTGTTTATTCATGCATAAACAAATTTACTTTTTAGTACGAATTTTTAAAGAAATGTATGTCTTTAAAAAGTTTTTTTTATTATTATTATTTTTATTCGACTTCCGTGTTCGGATAATTTTCGCAAGCTAAATGTTTTGTGACCCAAATCCTAAAATGTTCTGCAACCGGAAAACCCCAGGCTCGTTGCAGGCTAGTGTTTATTTTAGGATAAAGGAGTTCACATTTAAAAAAAAAATTAAAATATGCTTTTAAAATCTATAGAAATATATGAAAGTAACAACGGAATATTGTATTGTCACCCGACTTACATAAAGCTCCCCCATTCTATAACATCGGGAAATAAGTTAAATTAACGTGAATAATGTAGGCCTAAAAATGTTTAAAAAGATGTACGTTGAACCAGATTTTCGCTTTCAGACCAATATTAGAAGAGAAGTTGTGAATACAATGGGATGGATTATCAGTTGTTCATTGATTTTAAGAAAGCATAGACTCTACCAAAAAAGAATAACTATACGATATTGTGGTACGGTTTGCAATTAAAAAGAAAAACTTTATCAGCTAATGAGGTAATAACATGTCAAATAATTTCGAAATTAGCAGTGCATTGAAACAAGGGAATAAGTATTGAAATTTCGACGGGTGGGCTGGGGAGTATAATTGATTTTTTTACTCCAATGAATATTTTCGAAATTTTAATCAAATGATACCTCGCTCGTGTACTTTCAGTGAGGTCCTAAGAAGGTCGTACCTTCCGGCTGAAAAATGAAATTATGGTCTATGGATTAGTGTTGACAGGGAGAAGATACTTGCTATGTTTGAATGATTCTGAGTCAGTGTATTTTGTTCTAAAATATTCCCTCTCAAAGACTGTTGAATTCGTTTGAACAAGGACCCAATAATCTTTAGATTATTGGAAAATTTAATTATATTATGTTTTTCAACAAAATACAGACGTATAGTTTCTTGTGGTTTCAATGACGACCCTACCTAATGCCACTACAGTAGGTTGTAAATAATAATAATATATAATCCTTGTTTAATTCCTATAACTAATATAAGTTATTTTGTGAAGTTTAGCCTTGTGTTAGTACATGCTTTTAAAAAATGCTTCGCTGGTTGTGATTGTGAGGAGCAAGTCTTACAATTGATTTTTAGCTCACTTCTAGACTAGCTAAATATGCAAAACGTTATACACAGTCCTAAGTCCGACAGTAACGTATGAGCAAGTATATCTTTTCAGATTTTTCGGAATTTTCTGTCTTTCATCAGATTTTTTTAGGTCCCTTGTTAGAGAATCTACAAAAAGCGATCTGATAAAACCTCTCAATCTGAACGTTCATTTGTTCGCGTCCAAAAAGTAAATTTCAGAAGCCACAAGTTGTAAGCTCAGAGCCGTGGAACCATGTTCAGTATATTACCAATCCATTCTTTTCAAAATTCAATTGTTCAAATAGCTTCCATTTCGCTTGACCTATCTTCACCAAAATTGGCATATACATTATTTCACACAATAGAAAATTACTGTGTATTCCCAAACACCGCAGTTGTCAATGTATCAAACTTATTATCTATACAATACAATTTTTCGTGTTTTTTTTGTTTTGTTTTTTTATGTTAGAGTTAGCAGCAGGAAACTTGCCATAAACCTGAATGGACACAATAGAAAAATGCTGTGGTTGTCCCCATCCCCAAGCACTATTTTTTTTTTTAATTGGTTGCAATATGTTGGATGTATCTGGATGAAACTTGTTACAAACACTATTCGACACAATAATAAAATATTGTTGGAGTGTGGATCATCCTGTCCCGAATTAGAAGTGTTGCGAAGCTATGTTTTAAAAATTTAGGTTTGTTAGCCTAAGACAATTATTAGATGATTCGTAACGCGAACTTGCTTTTGTTTTTTAGTCCAATTCCATACTACGTACAGATTTGCATACAATCTTTAATTCAATGGCATCGCACGATGATGTAAACATTTTCAAGAAAGCTGTGTAGTAACATGTTTTATTGATTTTTGACTACGTAGAGTTTTGAATTTTGTAAATAGTTTTTAAATACGAATACAATACATGACTGAAAGACTGAAAAAATCTAAATTTTCCGGAAATTTTGTTTCAGTTTATTCATTAATTAAGTGGCTCATTGGAATAAGGACACACATGCCACATCTCAATGGAAAGTGATTTTTTTTACGGCAGACAGCTTAAGCCATCTAGCGTCTCCTACCGTAATGACTGTGTCTGTGGAAAGTACCATTTTTGTACTATAATAAATCGGAATAGACCTATATCATTCCCAAAGAAGAATCTTTTTGCAAGTGGAAAAAGGGCATATGCCACAAGGTCTATTGCAGTCAAACCAAAGATATTATGGCTGAGCATAGTGTTTACATCAAATACTCTCACAATGACATGGAAATAACAGCGTGGCCATCGACCAAACCTTGCTAGTGTTCGTTTACCACTGAAGTAGCCAGAGGGACGAAAACTCAAAGTTTCTAAGTACAATAATACAGATCAACGCAATATATACTCTCAGTTTTATACAAACTTGAACAGTGACAATTTCACCATTAATGAACAGGAAACAGAAGATGCCGAGCTGGATTACTAAAATAAGGTTGGTTTAAGTACGTTTATGTCTTGAAATGAGAGAGTTGAGTAAAAAATGGGCACATGCCATATCCCAACGATTAGTTCATAGAGACAGCTTAAGCCATCTAGCGTCTTCTCCCGTAATGACTGTGCCTTCGATATTCATTTTAGTACCAAAAAACAAATGCCAAAGGCACAGTCATTACGGGATGAGACACTAGATGGCCAAAACTTTCTATCTGAATTAAAAAGTTTTCGTTGGGATGTGGCATGTGTCCTTTTTGCACTGATCCTCTCAAATATTGTGTGTGTGTGTTTTTTTCTTTCTTAAATATTAAGCCTACTGTGTACTGGTGTACCCTTAAAATAATACAGTTGAATTTGTGATCAATGTACACCATAAGATAATGATTTTCTACGTAGAACAATAAACAGTTTATTCTTCCGAATGCATTTCAGCTTGATTTTGTTTTTATAAACCATTTAATAATAGTAGTATACTTTTTGATACCTTCATGTAGCTAAGATTTGAATGTAGTTGAAGGAATTTCTGCTTGGTAGCAATGCTGTAGATATTAAGATTTTACATGATATTTTACCAGAACAAACATTTCTATGGAAATGTTTTTCCTGTAAAAACGGTATTTTGTGGTATTCCACTGGGCCACTCAATTATTGTGAGTACACTAGATGGACGTAGTAGGTGTAGCTTCTACTCATAAAATATCAGTTGATGATTGAAGTTCATTATTGTCATTTGTATGCATTTAATTTTTCCCTTACAATTTAATGTTCTTGAAATTATTTAGAATATGTATGTATTTATTGTTTTACGTACTATTTAATGTATAAGGCAGTTGTTTGTTGCAGTTTAACTCGTGAATATGAATAAGAAGTGTAGTATGCAGTAGTTGTAGTGTAGACTCAATATATTTGCTAAAGTTTTTTTCCGCTTTTTGGACTTCATTTTATTTACTTCTTGAAATAACTTTGATGTATGAAAATTCATGTGGGATATACCTAGTTATAAAAAAAATATGAAATCTAAGAAAATATGGGTTACAAAACTATGAGGAGAAAGGGTTTTATAATAATATTATACAGGGTGTCCATGAAAAAATTAATGTGATTTACTACACCGACACCGCTTACGTCATTCTGAGTTGAGTTATGACGTCATTTGTGACGATAACGCCGTTACTTTGAGCTCTTATAGCTCCGAAACTACATATGGCTCTAAATTTCTGTAAAGTAACTTTCCAAGTGCGACTTCAGGCTATTCTCGAAAATCCAGAAGAAATTTGAAGCATAATGAATCAATTTTATTCGCAATATATTTAGGCGCTGAGACAATACGACTGAACCCGCTAAAAAAAATATCCAATATTGTTTCTAAAACTGGCAAGAAAGACGGGATAAGTGTATTGGAATCCTAGGGGAAGATCTTATCGAAATTTGTTTATTACTCCAACAAATTTTTTCGAAATTAAATGTTGCCCATACTTTCTAATCACACCTCGCAGATGTACTTCCACTGACATTATCTTTATCTGATGAAAAACGAAATTATGTTCAATGAATTGGGGTAGACAAGATGAAGATACATACTAAGTTATGTCTGAATGATTGTTATTTCATTATCTTCCAAAACAGTTTATGTCATTCCAGAGACAAAATATTGTCTTTCAATAATTGTAAAGTTCTTTTCCATTACAGGGTTACCAGTCCTTTTACTAGCAGTGGAGGACAGTAAAGTTAAAAAATGGAGGACAATTGCGGATTATTTTTCCTTCCAATGTAGAACAACTAAGCTAAGATTGGTACAACTATGGATGGCTATTTTTCATTTAAAATCCGATAAAGAAACATCGACAATCAGAAGAATTTCTTACTTTCAAATTTCAATTTTTACAGGGCAAGTTACACAAAATTATACATTTTCATTGTAACTTCCTATCAAGTAATAAAATTTAATGAAAATGAGAAGTGGTTGTTACTAAATGATGAACAATTTGCTAGACATTTTGGTAACGAACATTTTTTGAAAATTAAGAATTTGGATCTTAGGAGTACGAATATGTCCAATTCGGAACTTTTTAACCAGGTCACTAGGAAATGGAGGACATATCAAGATATTTAGAAAAGGAGGGAGGACAAGATGGGAAAAGGAGGACATCTGGTAACTCTGTCCATTAGGCTTCATAATTACCTTGCAGTATTCCACAACTGTAGGTTGCAACACAGATAAACATGTAACTTAAAATCCTAAATAATTGCTCATTTCTTATTGGCTTTGAAAAATTTCCTTCTCTCTTCACTAGATGTCCCTGTGCTCAAAAGCTTATTTTCTTAAAACATCCTGAAGAATTGAAGCTTCTGATTGGTTCGTATGGCCATATTTAAGCTAACAGGAAGTGCTGGACCAATGACAGTTCAGTTTACTTGGATCTAAGAATCATTAGTTATACCTATTCATTAGTTATTGTGCACACACAAGATGTCTGTACCAGTTGTAACTTTTGTAGCTAAATATTTGGTTTCTGATTAAACTTTTGGTGAGAGGGTAGATAAAGGGGCCAACAGCATTTTGGTTCGAAATTGCGCTCAATCCGTTTGTCAGGTCCCAAGTAGTATTTTCTGAAAATTTCAGACCGCGGAAACTTCAAAAACGACCAGAAAATAAGGCAAAATTTCGAACCAAAAATGCCGTTGGCCCCTTTATCTACCCTGCTCAAGGATGGATAATTTCGCCTTATGTTCTGGCTGTTTTTGAAGTTTCCGCGGTCTGAAATTTTCAGAATACACTACTTTGGTCCTGACAAACAGATTGAGAGCAATTTCGAATCAAAATGCCGTTGGCCTATTTATGTATCCTCTGACCAATTGTTTTGACAAACAACATCTTTCGATATATCACTTGCAGATATTGATTGATCAAAATCATTTGTATTTTCCTCCACACATTCATTCCTACATATCATTGTCGTATCAACTAGTTTATTGGTGTCTATCACAAACTGTGATTTTTTTCTTCTTTTAACCCATAACCAAATGGCATCAAATATTTCTTAAAATCTGTTATTCTTTCTTCTCTTTCTTTACGTCTTTCTTCTTTCTCCTGCTCCTTCTATCTCCGTCATTCTTATTTCGCCTGTTCCTTCTCTCTCTCTGTTCTTTTTCCTGTTCCCTCTCTCTCTGTTTTTCTTCAAACATACTTTTCATTAGTTTCAATATCTCATGTCCTCCCTCTGACGATATCAATTCCCCTTTTCCACGACGTTTTTTCACTCTCTCTTGTTCAAATTTTGTTCTCCCCGTTCTACTTCCAATAGCTGTTTCCATCATTCCACCTTCTGATTCTTCGTCTGTCTTCATTGACTTATTTCCTCGCCTTTCCAGAGCCTTGTTTCTGAAATCCATAATGATAAGAAAAAAAAATAAGAATTGTAATATGTAGATTAATAATATTCAATAAAATAATAGTAATATCGTATCGTCGTTGAATCCCAGGCTAGCGTAGTCGTTTCTATGCGTCATTCAAAAATCTCTTCCTTCTTAAAAGCACCGTAAATACATTTTGGACTTAATATCTCAGGTTTTTTTTTTCTCTCTCTCTCTCTCGCGTAGCTTCTTTTGGATCCCTGGTAATGGAAATGGTTAGAATTAAATGACGAACTTATCCCGCATGGACACTGCTCCAAATCGGTACCGCAAAATGCAATCCAGTGGAGACTACTGTAAAACTGTAAAACATCAGGACAAGGTTAATTAGCAAAACAACCAGAACCAGAGAGTGCTGAAGTAGTATAACGAAAACTAGGTTGTTGTAACTAGGAAAAACTTTTATTGAATCGATCCGTCAATAAAAAATGATAACTCTCAAATACACCTCAATGCATTCTTTACATACATTTGCTTGACAACTTTCAATAGCTCGCCAACTTGCATTCATATTTGAACTAATTTTCTGACAGAAACATTTCTTTTTACTTTAACCATCCTCCAATAATAATATTTAGATACATTTCATATAAATACCACATCAATCTAACATATTAAATACTCCTTTCTGTAATATATATTGCATTTAACGACATCTTTTCTCCGTATCTATAAACAATCATTTTATATAGCTCATAAAAATTCTTACTTCTTATTGACCACAACAATAGATTATTTAATTAAATCAAGATAATCCATTTTCCAATAAATAGATTAAAATATTAAAAACAACAATCGATTTTCCCCAAATTTCCAGCTCATATAAAAACATTATTTTTTCCATCAATTCTTTCATTAATTGCTCATGCTCTCATATTCCATATCAGACAAACCTGGATTTTTGGGACGTTTGGGTTATCCTATGAATTCTACAGTTTTCAACTGTGGTCATTACACATGAGAGATATGAAATGTGACATAATTCCATTTGAGAAATGTATGAAAACATAACTAAATCGCTTCCGAGAGAGCTATTTTGTTAAGAATGTTTCTATTTAAAGACTATTTATTGAATCATCCTGACAAAGGACAAAAAATAAAAGCATGAGCTTGATTCATATTAACAAGATTGAGCATCAGTTTGATGTGGCTAATGTTTATCAAAAAATTAACATGGCCATAAAAATGGCGCTCAGCACTTCTGCCATCAACTTCACTGGAAAGATTCTTTTTGGCACTTGGTCTTGTAAAAAACTATTTAATTTAAGATCCTCCACAGGTCATGAGAGTGACAGTATTGGCGCTGCTCACCATTGAGGGAAGACTGACCGAAGACATTGAGTATGATGACGTAATAGATACCTTCGCGTGAAAGAAAGCAAGAAGTTAGGCGCTTTAAAATAACCTTGAAGGTAAATCAAATTTTGTTTTATGGACAATAATTACTCATTGTGTTTATGTGTCATTAATACTTCTGTTTTTGTTTAATTTACTTTGAGTGTTTCCACAAGTAGCCTACAGTAATGTAATTAAAACTGCTCATTGTAGAACCCTAGGTACTTAATACCATTGTTTTTTTTATTGTTAATATTATTGAACCGTATTTTTAAATAACTACATTAGCAGAGTTAAATAATTATGTTTTCTTTATTATTATTATTGAATGGCTAGAGGGCGGAGGAGAGTGATTTGTCATACTCTTAAGGTGAAAAGGGGACAAGGACCTGAGGGGATAGGAGGAACAGAAAAGGGACAGGTGGGAGCATTGGAAGTCATGGGCCTAGGGCGTCTAGACGCGTAAATCCGCCCCTGAGTCACAGTATTTGTTTCCACTTTTGATCTAAAATATGCCCCGAATGAATTTACTCTGATAATAGGCAATAATAGTTTTATGGATAGTGGTGAATTCTTGTTTGTGTCCTGGTTTATTCAAAACTTAAAGATGGCAACATGTAAATTACAATGAGCAAGAATCATGGGAAAGTCACCTAATATCACACTAATATCTGCTCGGGCCTCCTCTGGCCCTGCAGAGCGCAGCGATACGGCGTGGAAGTGAGTCTGCAAGTCCCTTGTACACATTCGGAGGTAGTTGACATCACACATTCTGCAGAGCGGAAACCAATTGTGGGTGAAGGATCCAGTGCACGGAACCTGCGTTCAACGGTATCCCAGATAAGCTCGTTAGGATTCATATCAGGGCTCCGGGGTGGCCAGCTCAGTCGTTGGACCTCCCCTGCATGCTCTGCGAACCATTCTCGGACGACATTGCAGCGATGTGGCGGCGCAATATCATCTTGAAAGACCGCAAGGTCGTCAGGGTGTTGAAAGGCCCAAAACAGGCAGAGATAATCTTCGAGCAGCTGACGATACAGCGGACCATTCAACGTGTCTTCCAGAACAACCAGAGGGTCCATTCCATACCAGAAAAACGCGCTCCGGATCATGACTGATACCCCACCAATCTGGACCACGCCCCCTTGGCATGCGTGATCCATCGCTTCATGATATATGCGCCACACACGGTGCCCCCATCGGCATCGTACAGTTGATACAGTGATTCGTCGGACCAGCTAACGTTACGCCACTGTTGGAGTGTCCATCCGAGATGATGGTGGCAAATGCAAGCCGGACTGTCCGATGACGCGGGGTTAACAGTGGCACCCGTGTAGGGTGACGGCTCCCATACCCGAGGGAACGCATGTTCGAAAAATTGTCTACTGGGAGATGTTTCTAGCGCGGCCAGTGTTGAATTGGATCCTGATTTTTGGCACTGTCGACCTCCTGTCTCTGTTGACCATTCGTACCAGATGTCACCGGTTTCGGTCACTGAGGCCGGCTGGACGCTCGGTATGGTGTCTATTGTGGACTGTGACGCCTTCATCCAACCATTGTCGGTACACCCTGGACACGGTTGAACGTGTGAAGCTTAATGCCTGCACCACAGCCGAAATCGAACTTTCCATGCGTCCGGTACCCACCACCATGCCCTATTCGAATGCCGTCAACTCACGACGACGTTGCATTTCACTTGAATCACTCACACAGCCACTACCTACAAGGTTTCTCACACAACTGGAGCCCTGCAAGGAGCGTGGAACACACGTAGTGTCCACTCGCGAATCAGTGGCCTGCTATCCCGTGAGTTTTGCTAATTCAGTGTATATTAATAGTTGTGCTGTTTGCAGCGATATATAGAATTCGTTGTGGGTTATTAAAACGTTATATGCGGGAACATTTATTTGATATACTTTTGTTTTACAACCGCGAGATATAATCAGTCTTTCTACTTACGGATTACCTATGAAATGGTGATAGTCAACCTGCGATCTGAGGGATGTTTTACGTATGTAATAATACATACTAGATTAGTTGTAAAAGGAAATTCTGCATGTGTGGTTAATTAAGATGCTAGAACCCAAGACGTTTGGTAAAATAGTACAGATGAGTAACAGATGGTACTATATATATACTGTTAAATGATGCAACGACTAGGTTACTACAACGACGAGAAGAATGAGGTACCCAGGAGTACAAAGGACACCCTAGTACTCAATTTGATAGGAGACTGAGTGCAGCTCACAGCGCAAGGCATAAGAACACTGCGAGAAAAATCTCCGGTGTCCTGGCCGGGATTTGAACCCGAGCTGCCTGATTCGTAGTCAGACGCACTACCACCTAAGCCACGTCAAATTTTGTGTTAAGTGTTAATTATGGCTTTGGTATTAATAAAGTGGGTAACTATTACTACTGTTGTTATCAAATGCAATCTTAGCATGAAAATGCAATGTAGTGTTTTCCATAGTTTGAATTATGTGGTAATTGTAATTGTTAATTAAAGATGGACTTTAGATACTCACCCTAATCTATTATTGAATTTTATAGCATAAATAATGTCATTATTTACATTGTAGCACTATTATTTATTTTCTAACTTATTTGTACCAACATATATTCAATTGTCTTCAAGTGTGGGAATTGTGCCAATACATAGAATAGTATCTGCATGCTGCCATCTCTTATTTAATAAGTCAACTAGCAGTTAATATCATTGTATATTTACATGTAAGTTAGATCTTCTGAGAGAATATTTCGTGTTTAATAGAATTTTAGGCCACCAAACTTTATATGCAAGTCTCAAATTCAAAGAAAGATAATAATAATCTTCAGATTGGTCACGGTTGAGTGTCTCGAAACAGTATTCTATATCTCTTTTTTTATATACATTCTTTTGACTTCAATATGTCGTTTTGTTCTGGTCATATCGAATGGAAATGAAGGCTTGTTATATAAATGAGGCAGTGTATAACAGAAGCGAAACGAAATGTTCAGATAGACAAATACCTCTTCCTGTAACTTCAGGTGTCATGCCTGTTCAACTTGGATAATCGTTCTCAACGGGTGGCACGCGGGAGAATTTATTGAGGCAGAGGAGACCAAGACAGAGCCCTCCTGAGGAGTAGCACCCTAGATATAAAACCATACACGCACGCGAGTTTTACAAGGCACAAGGCGAACCTCCTCAGGAGGGACTCCTGACACCGACAAATTGGCTAGTTAATTATTGGGCATCCTGCATATCTCTCTGGCTCCTCAATATGTGTGCGCGCGCTCTCTGCGAGGCTGGTTTTTCAAGTTCTTCCAAAATGGCTTTTAAGAACTGAAAAACCAACCTGTCATGAGGAATGTCATGGTTTGTTAACGAGAGAAAATAACAACAGCGAGGACGCATGTGATGGTTCTGTGTGTGTGTAAGAGAGAGAGAGAGAAATTCAAATTCGTTACTAACCATCCAGCGGGTAAGCAGGGATCCAGTGTGAAAAATTATTGTTGTCATCCATGAATACTGTGTAGGATCGCATTGGCTTGGAGGGAGGTAGAATTGAACAAAGGTTATAAAAACGACATGAACATGGCACACGTCCATTTTCGTTTTTTTTTTCAACCATTGAATTGTAGCAAGAATCTCATTTAGCCACAAATTATCGACTTTTATTGAAAATAAAAATTGCATGATTGTTTTTCCTTTTCCTTCTCATGAATGCACGCATTTAACATAAATGACAAAATGGAATCTGCTGCCCTGGAGTGGAGCTACCTGCTGAAGTCACAATGGATGAATGAAACGCGATCATGTTTTTTTTTTTTTTGTTTCAAAAACGAAAAGGAAGATTTTTTTAAAACTAACGGGGGGATGATATGTAATGAGCCAATCCATAAGTCCAGCACGTAGTCTCAGGTATGAATTGGCTAAAATACAGAGTAGACATAATAAATCAAGTCTTTTTTTTTCGGAGAAGAAGGAGTCTTTTTTTTTTACTTCACTCCATTTGGTACTTCTTTTAAGACCCGTCGCTGTGATTTTCCAACTGTCACTCTGTAAGGAGAAGAACTGCTACTACCAAGACCGCCGCTCAATGCATAATTTGGTTTGGTTTTTCTTGGCTTGGCTTGGTTCTATATCTTCTAAACTTCTGGTCGTTTTCTTTTTGTTCATTTTTCCTTTTTGGTGATTCTCACTCATCGTTCGCTACAATGTGACAAGCAAAAGAGGTCATTAGTTTTACCAACAGGGTCACTATCGAAGTCCATACATAGTACGTCTTCAAACTCTTGTCTGACATTCTAGACTAACACCGATGGATGCATGAAACACACACACAAGAATCTAACTAGCATAATAAGTAGGATCGCTGCTGCTGCCCTCTTTATGTAAATTAATGTTCTACTACTTTTTGGAGAGTTGGGGGGTACCACGTGCATCATCCTTGTGTTCTTTTGTCTTGTCTTTTGAATTTTTTTTCTTTATGAAAAGATATCCGCACACTCCTTAAACTTAACCACCTCCCTTCGACACACTCCGAACCTTGTTCTAGGAAAATTATATATTTTTTTTTCTCAAATTCCTTAAACAGCTATGACTCGCCTCTTGGAGGATGGATGGCCTCATTCATCTTTATTCTTCAACGGCAGATCTTTTTCCCTTCTCGGCTTCCTACCTCATTCTAAAGTCGCTAATTATTATTTATATAATACGACGGACTTAAAAGGGTAGCTTAACAAAAACAATGTTTGGTTAGGTTGGATTCATTACTTTGTTTTAGTATTACATATCATATGTAAAGCGTTACGCGAACATAATCCTTGATGAAATCAGGTCTAACTCAATGCAATTTTCCCTTCTAATATAATTATTAGACCGCGTTTCGTTGCACTATTTAATTGTGTCTTCTCATTGTCCTATTTCTAATTTTGTCCCACGAATTAACGATATATTATCAACTGTTCGAAGCTACTTCTCTCTTTTTGGCCTATTATTTATTTTGTCTTACGAATTCTCAATTCTTCTCTTTCCTATTACTTTCTCATTTTGCCTCACGAATTATCAGTTATTGCCTCCTCTTTTGGTCTATTTATCTTTTTGCCTCACGAATTATCAGTTATTGGGTCTTCTCGGCTCACGAATTATCAGTTATTGTGTCTTCTTTATTCGCCTATTTCTCATTTTCCCCACACAAATTATCAGTTATTATGCCTTATCTTTTTTCCTATTCCTCATTTTGCCTCACGATTTATCAGTTATAGTATCTTCTCTTTTCATCTATTTCTCGTTTTGCCTCAAGAATTATCAGTCATTGTCTCCTTGTTTCGCCTACTTCTCATTTTATCCTAAAAAATAATTTGATACTGTAATGTTCCTTTTCTTTTCGTCCATTAGTAATATTACTTAACAAATTAATACACTAATTATATTAAATGCTTTTGGAGTTTTCCCGTTTTTATTTAACAAAATCAATAGTTATTTCAACTTTTGTTTTCCCTTATTTTCGTTGTTCCTTATAAATGATCATATATAAAGAGAATATCCGTAAAGTTAGGCGAAATCAGTGTTCTTATTTTGCGTGTTAATTTTCCTAGCGTAAGAAGATTTTCCTCCAGGAAGTAAAATGAACACATCCCCCCCCCCCCCCCTTGTAACAAAACAAATGTATTACTCCGATGCTTTTCAACTTTCTACTATTCTGGAACCAGCGAAATAAGGACCAGCAAAGCAGAATTTGAAATAGTTTAAAGATCCACAAATATCCCTATCCCAGGCGGAATACGAACCAGCAATTTCGTGGATGGTGGCCTCCACTGAGCTTACAGTACTTACATGATATCCCCCTCCCCCCGCAAATCGACAGCATTACAAATTGTAATATTTTTGCGAACTGATTGTATCAGAACTGAAAATATTACCTTATTGGTCAGATGACGATGGTCCAGTGTAACTTGTAGTGTGAAT
>JAGDQP010026128.1:1068-26229 GCA_022664845.1 Lepisma saccharinum
CAATATACACAGGTTTGTTTAATTTCGTGAATTTTCGTAGCATATGATTAAGTACAAAATTTTCTAAGTAGATTGTTCTAGATTTAAATTGCGCCATTGCAATGAGTTTTTCAGCTTTTCTTTCATCAAAAACAAGTTTATATCGGTATACTTTCTCACATTTTCCATGGTTTTCCCAAACACGCTGTTGATAAGAAGTTTGTAAAAATCTTTCTCGAAATCGGTTGTTGCATCTTTGCGTTTCTCAGTGTTTAGATCTATGTAGGGCTTAAGCCACTTCGATTGAGAAAACCATAGAATTCTGTGTACTTTTAAAAGTTTTAAAACTTGAGCAAGATAAAATTTTAGCAATCGAAAAAGTACAACATAGTTTCTTCTCGGATTCAGCGTTAGTAGTAATTTACGTTGTTTTCCCTTAGGTGGGAAATCGTTGACGGGTGCTAAAGGATAATCCGCGTGAACATCATGTAAGTACTGAGGATAATCTAAGTCTACCTATGCAAAGGAACCTCGTTCATCTTCGTCGGGATAATTTCGAATTTTATTCGAATCCCAATTTTCTGGTGTTGGATCCCAATAAAATTTTACCATAGGGCAGGGGCATACTCATGGCATGACCATACAAATTATTCGCGTCCAGGTACATTATAAACGAGATTTCTTTTTGAGGATCGAATTCACTATCGAGAAACTCATTGTTAGCTTTGACATGTCTTAAACTACATTGAGAAACAAAACCACGGATTGATTTTTCAATAAACAAGTGCATATCAACATCTGTAAACAATTCTAATTCAATTTCTTATTTGTAGAGCATTGCCTTCCAGGATAAGCCTGGCGATGTGTATGAAAAAACTCTATCAATTTTATACGAGTTGCTGCATGTCTCTCTAAAATTTTCTGGAACATCAGCTAATAGCAAAACATCAGTGGTTAGGTAATGATCATGAAAATCACCCCATGTTCTGCAATTAAATACTCTCCATATTCGTTTAATTATCTCCTATTCGTCATTGCTGCATTTAGTACCTGTAAGTCTGTTATTGAATCATGTTTGAGGTGGACACAATGTTTTTTCAAATACCGAAACATCAGTAAAAGTATCATAATTAGATTTACCCTTTTTTCTTCTTGGTTCAAATTTTTCATCATCGGGGAAATTTTGACGAGTGTATACCAATTCTTCGGGTTTCAATTTTTGAACTAAATCATTTAAAGAATATGGCAAAAACCGGTATGAATCTAAAAATCTTACTTCAAATTTTCTACCATTTTTGAGATAGAACCGCTTTGAAATTGCAATATACTTTTCCTCACTTTCTGCAAGAACTTTTATATCATCACCTCCAGTACAAGCTAATTCTTGATGAAGAGATGTAAGTAATAAGAAGATAACCCATGCATGAAACATTATATAAAATTTTCTTTTTTTACTCGCAAATTGCAATTATTGCAAAGAGGATTGAGGTAGGTACCGCTTAAATGGTGATGATGTCGAACCTTTTTATTATTCTCAGTATATTCTTTGTGACAAATATTACACTCCTGTGATTGTTGGTGATGAGAAAGTTGTTCAGGACTTAAAGGTTTCATGGGTAAATTTTGTTCTAATCTAGGAACGATATTTCCTAACTCTGTTTGCAAACTTTTTAAAAAATGTTGCTCTGGATTATCACCTCTATACAAATGAAGTTCAGTTGGGGTTCCATCCAACCAACGAATTTTGTAACAGTAGCTAGCCAATTCATGCCTCTGAATATCAGTTGATTTTTTCCTCGAGCTTCACTAATAGGTTTCAAAAACCTTCAAAATTTGCTACTATTACATCATCTGCTTTTAAAAATGAGGAGTCAGTTTTGAATTTAATAACTGAATCAGGAACAGGCATAATGACGCGAGTTGGTTCATGTTCTCGACAAAAATTTACATGATCAGATAATTTATACTCACTACTGAAGTGAGAGAAACAACGCTTACAGAAATGATATTGTCCATGATTTTTAGTAACCTGACTCCTCAGTAAACGAGAAAAATTTCTTATTAAGCAGTAATGATGTGCTACTCTTGGTAGAGGAGTTGATGTTGACGATGTTGCAGTTGCTGTTGGTGTAATAATTTCGCTTTTTACACACAGTAAGTCTATCTCAGTTACATTAGATTGTTGTTTACCGATATGAAGAGGAAAGACTTTCTTATTTTGAGCATCTATCCCGTACACATTAACTGAAATTGCTGCTTTAGGGAACGTTTCGTTATAATGCTTCTCAAATTTGGGAACGTCATGTAAGCTTACAGGAAAATGAATGTTAATTTTTTCAAAAACAGGGAGTATTTCCTTCACATAAGGCTCGTAGTGAGAAACTCGGTTAGCATGCTGTTTTGAATCCGTGGGGTGAAGTTTGGCTAGCATAGCATATAAAAAGCATTTGTGATCTTCATTTTTTATATTAAGAATAGCTTTTTTCTTCTTAATAAATTTAGGGAGATTAACACTACATCCTGCGATAATTGGATTAAAGCAATTCACTTGCACTTCAAGCTTATGGTTAGGAGTAGAACTTATGCTCCAACCCGAACTTTTAATTGTTCTCTCCTCTTGACCCGCCTTTAATTTGTCGAATATTTCTGGAATAATATCTTCCACATCCGTTGATTTCAAAACTAGCATATTCCCGCTATGCACTGGAAAACACAGTTTCTGCACCCTTCACAAAATCTGTAGTCAAAATAAAATTAATCTTCAGAACTGCATCACTCTCACTTATTCGGTTTTTCAAAAACTCGACACACTCATTTTCCACTTTAATCAGATAACTGTGCGTATCACCATCATCACTATTAACAAGTTCATAGTCGGCACATGTCTTGGAAAAAGCGCTTCTCACTGCTTCACATGAATGTTTATTCTTCGTATGACGCTGAAAATTTTTCATGCTAACTTCATCCTTGCACACTGGGCATGTTACCATGTCTAATTTACGTTTCTTCGCTGACACTGTTTCTGCTTCAACATCACTCTTGGAGGGTTGATGCTTACGTTTCTTATGTCTCGCAAAATCCGCTTTTGCAATAAATTCACCACAACGTTCGCACTGAACTTTTTCCATTATTAATTTAGGTTTTTTAGCAGACACTGTTTCATCAAAATCACTCTTGGAGGGTGGATGTTTTCGTGATTTATGTCTAGGCAAATTCTTTTTAACACAGATTCACCACAATCTTCACACGAAATTTTATCCATTTTTAGGGGAGGGGAAGACGAACTATATTTAATAAAAAAAATCTTGCACATTAATTTTCGATTGAAATTTTCTAACGCAAAATTTTATCTCATGTAGACAAGAAAAGCAGTTATTCTCTATTAATCTTCAATAAATAATGTCATGGATAACTAGATTTTCACTTCTAACAATTTCCCCAGTTTTGTTAACTAACTTTGAAGCACTAGAAATATTCCATTGGTTTACGAGAAGAGGGTTTGCAAAAATCCATTGTGAAGAATTGCGTCGCAATATTTCAGACTGAATTTCCCACATGAGTTAGAAATAAAAAAAATCTGTGGTCGTAATTTTTTATCCAACCCGATTGATAAAGCTAAAAAGTCTAACTTCTGTTGAAATCAGCAGCGGTTGAAACATGATTATGGAATTAACTGAACTTTATCCATGCTTTTATTTAAGGTGGTTAGAAACAGAATAAAGTTAGACCTCGAGTTTTACTCTCCACGTAGCAAGCATTAGATAATGAATAGATCCTCGTGCTGTATTGTATAGCATTTGCGTCAAATCCTATATCTAAAAACCGCATCAAAAATCAGGTAGATATTTTTCAGAATCTCGCTATGAAATCACGGAAAATTTCCTGACACATGTGTGTAACAACCAAGAGATTTTCAATAGCGAGAGAGGATGTGAACGCTATTTTAGTCATAAAATAAGTAGGAACAAAATAAAATTATCTTTCAGTTTTTATTCCTTATATGAAAAGAATGACCATAAATCAATTGTTCATTTTTCGTAAAATATCCCTCTTTTATTCCCATTTTTTCATTTCCGACGGTGAGGAAGAATTATTACAATGTTATATTGTGTTAATATCAGAAATAATCTCAATACACCCACCCAGAATCAGATCTTCACATGCAAAAAATCAGATTGTAATCTACTTCCGTTCTCTAAACGCAAGCCATAATTCTGTTGGATTTTTTCCTACTTCATGGAAAAAATTTTGCTTAGCATGTGAAACAGAATGATGTTATGGTTTTAAAAATTCACCCAAAAATTCTGAACTGGGAAACAAGTCATTAATACAGTACCTAATTAAGAATATTCGAGAAAATTATTCTCACAATCATATGGAAAAGTCGCATTTTAAATTCCAAGTACATTTTTTTAATTGATGGGAAGAGAAGAAAGGGAGCGAATAATGTTACATTTAATGTACAATTCTGGTATTTACCTGGTGCAAGGCTGACATATAGCCAAAATGAAATTTTGTTTATAGATAGATTTTGATGAGAAATAGCAAACAGTTTATAAGGAGAGATTTTGATGAGGATTTTCGAGTTGTGTGAAGTCTAAAAGGGTCCTAATTATCAAAAAAGTAGGGAAAAATATTGTATTAAATTTGAGTTTTGACCTAAAACAAAACAGCTGATAATGACACTTCTAATGACATCTGCATAAAAACTAAAGGGTTAATCTCTAATTACTTAGCTATGAAAATTATTCAATACGTTCGCAGCATTATCGATAGATGGCAGCGGTGGTCTAGAGGTGAAGGTGGAGGGGTTGGTTGATTCGAAGTTGGAGAGGAAGGTAGAGGGGAAGGTGGAGGCGAGGGTGGAGACGGAGGTGGAGGCGAAGACAGAGAATAGTTAATAATAATGTCAATAGATGGAGGGAGGATTTATGCTTAATTAAAAAATGGTCGGATGAGTGATCCGGAGGTGAGAGGTTAAACGGTAATTTACGGGCAGCACTTTGGCGTTGAAAGTACCTTTTGCCAATACTAATAGTGGAAAGATATGTGTATATCAATACCGATAACCAGAAGCAAACTGTGACCTGTTACAGATAACCCAGGTTTATATAAGATCAATTGTAATTATAGAAACCTGATATTGGCCAGACAGGAAGATTTATCGAAATAATAAATAAAGAATATAAGGGTAATGCGAAGAAATCAGCCAAGGAAGAATATTGGTATTTATGGTGAACACTCATTTAATTTGAGAAAATTCAGGTGCGACACAAAAGCAGTGATCATTTAGAGAAAATTATTGAGTTAATTATATTAACAAAGCATTTACAAACCTTCAGCAAGTATGACTGTTATAAATTAAATAAAATATGGACAATATAAATTGCAAATATCAAATCTAAAGCAAAATGTGTCTGATGATACTGGCGGCCACGTAATTGAAATAAGACTTTCTAACAAAATATGACGTTAACCCTCACTAAAATTGCAAGTAATGGAAAATCGTCACAAAAAATTGAAATTTTATCAGTTCTATTTTATGATGAAAGGTATCATGTGCGTAAAACGCCACCGGAGGTATATTAGTATGGATAATGATGTGTTCATCATAATCTACAATAATCCGTTGATAGCAGTAAATGTTTCTTTTATATTTGTTTATAGATTTGCTGTTACCATATTAAACTATAAAGACATTCTCACCCGAAAGAATATTTATACAACGCTATAAAAATCCAATCTATTTTAGTTTGTGGCATTACTACATAATTGTAATCATCTTTATGTTGTTTTACAAGTCGTAGTTGTAATACCAAACCATGCAATACTAAGTAAATATTCCAGTGCCAAGTAATGTTCTTAAACTCATCTCTAGATCAATTAAATCCAATTGAGAAACTAAAAACCGGTGGAAAAGAATAATTGACGTAATCAGAACAAAAGTTAGAATTTAGAGGAAATAATCTAGGCACCAATATTTCCAAAATACATTATTCAGTAGAGTGCTGTAATACAACATACTGCCTAGTTCGTATATAGTTTCCTTCTACATTGTATCACTCTGTGAAAATAGTTCCTGGACAATTTTGTCATTTAAATTTATTGGTTGTGACTGGAACTCGAACTTATGTTTCGTCAGATAATGTCACTTACAAGGAACAGTCCCCAAGTGACACACTAATATTTGAATGAAAGTTTCACAGTTAATAGTTTTCTACGTGAAAAGAAATAGTGTAAGTTCCTACGTTTCGCAGTTTCTTCTACAAGGAGCTAGGTGATTGAAAAGTGTTGTGGTTTCCTTGTAAAGCGTATTGGGTGATTCAAATGTGGACCATATAATTTCTACAGATTTGACGCAACATAAACATAACCACATCAAATGTAAATAAGACCAAGTACCGCATCTCTTACATGCTATTTTCTCGGTCCGCTATCTTAGAATCAACTTATTTTTTTTCAAACGTCAATAGGGGCAAGTGGCATATCAAATGTTCTCATAATATCACTGGTGATATTAGATTTACTATATTTCTAACCGTTCTCAAATAATGGCGTGTTACATTTTATATTTGGTATGTATTTAACTTGCCATATAATTTGTACATAATTTTCACAGATTATACACAATGAGGATAAGACCAAGTACTACATTTCAGAAACATGCAACATCCTCCGTCCACCATCTTGGATTCTACATATTTTCTTCAAGTAAGAATAGCGGTCAGTGACATATCAAATTCCTCTGCAGTTTTCTCAGGAACTCACTGATGCAATTTGTTTATTTATCTGTCACTAGTCTCAAGTTATTACAAGTAAATTAAATAAATTATAGTGTTTAGTTCCATAGTTCTTGAGTTATGACCATTGTACACTCTGTGACTTCCACGCACAAAGCAACGGTGTTTAATACACTATCGCAAGCGTACGCCTGTAGCGCAGCGGCTCCGTAAGCAAGGTGGTTGGTGGCTCGGCTTCGGTTTCCATTGGAGTTTTAAAGGCCGGGAAAACACCCGGAAATTTTCGAAAAGAAACAGAAAAATGTTGTTGTTTTTCACGAGACAAAAAACCGATTTTATTGACTAAATTGGTTTGATTGCCTTTTCATTACCAATATTAATAACTTATCACATCTAATGTATTTGTTGTTCAGGTTTAGCACAATCAAATGTTCTTACGTTAAAAATGCACAAACAACTTTCAATTTACATTAGGAATGCCATATATATCATTAGCAATCTAGTACATGAGGTGAAAGTTCTATTCACTTCTGTCCCTTAGGCATCTTTGGCTCAGAACGAGAAAACTTACATATTGCTTCAAAACTTTGCCAGAGAGAGTCCCATTGGGATTTGTTCCCCTAAATATATGTTTTGAACATGAACTAACATTTTAATTAATTCATTGATCCTAAATTATTGTCAGCGACCCCGTAATAGTATAAAAACGTTATTTTCCAAAATAGCATAAAACATAAAAAAAGGTTTTTTCCTGTTTTTTTCTGGCGTTCAATTTTTCGTTTCTTTTTTTAAAAAAAAACACTTGTTTCCATCCAGGTAAAACTATTTTTAGAAGAAAATATTACTCCATTACTAATTTTTATCAGTAATAAATTTATGACACAGCACACATTAATGCCGAATATGTGAGAGCGAGTGTAGACGGATTAGTTAGTTTTCATTACTTTTCGCTAATCACTTTAACTGATATAAATAAAGCTATCATTGTCAGTAACATAAACACGTGGCGACATTTTTATCAGTAATAAATAGTGTTTAAAAAGCGAAACAAAATGAACGCCGGAAACAGACAGGAAAAACGTTTTTATTTTTCGTACTTCTTTGAAAAAAAAAACTTTTTTTTTACTATTGCGGGGTCCTTGACAACATATTATGATCAATGAATTAGTTAAAATGTTAGTTTAAAACATATATTTAAAACAATCTACCTCTGAAAAAGTTTTCAAGCATTATGTAAGTTTTCTCGGTCTGAGACAAAGATGCCTAAGACACAAAAGTGAACAGAACTTATCTCTCATGTACTAGGATGTTAATGAGATATATTGCATTCCTAATGTAAATTGACAGTTTTTTGTACATTTTTTAACGTAAGAACATTTAATTGCACTAAACCTAAACAACAAATGCATTATATGTCATAAGTAATTCATATTGGTAATGAAAAGGCAATCAAACCGATTTAGTCAATAAAACCAGTTTTTCTCGCCTTGTAGGAAAAAAAAACAATTTTCCTCTTCTTTTTCGAAAATTTCCGCTTTTCTCCCAGGCTTTAAAACACTAGTAATAAAAGACAAAGAGAGAGTAGTGACTCTGTGACCGCGGTTACGTACAGAATTGTTTATCTTGATATGCACAAACACGTACAAGGAAATGAGGGGGGGCACCGTCCTGTGCAAGGGGTTTAGTTAAATCGCCGTCTTCATGTAAGTAAAGTAGGAGGATTGAATCTTCCAGGATGCGAAGATAACTAATACCATATAAATTATCCTCAAAAACATTGTGTCAATTACTCGAGAATGCCATATAGCATTCCACACAAAAACTTTTCATGTAGCTTGCATTCTACCTGGCTGATATTAATGCGCATTGGTTGGGTCTCTATATTAGGACTTCATAACTAAAAAGCATCTTTAATGCAAAAATCTGATTAACCCGAAGTTGCTTCAGGGTCTCTTGCGAAATTAAGGACGCTGATGTGGATCATGTTCACTCAATTCACGTGGGGTTTACATCTTTTACGAAGGCCATTTATGTTTGTAAAGTACACGAACAACGTAAGTTTGACTGAGGCCACATTTTCGTGATTTACATGGTCTTCGTATGACTTTTAACAGACGTCAAAAACACAGTTGCTGTCTCCGTATGAATTGTGATTTTAGACCACCGCTTTTCGGTTTATTACACCAACGTCTTGTTCGTCTCAATTTGTGAATGAGTTTCACTACTGCCCTATGTGTAATAGGATGACTTTCGGGCTATCTAGTTATTTCATTATCTGGCAATAACTGGCACGACTGAAAGGTTGTGGGTCCGTATCTCGGAAGAGACAGGGGTGTCTTTTAACTCAAACGCTACGGATAAACATGACGGGACGAAGTCAACAATTACTAGACTGGCCCATAAAAATAAAGTTTACTAAATAACCGGCACGATATTATCTCATTTTGTCATTTTCGACCATTGTTACAGTATTATTTCATTAAACACATTTTAAAGCTTATTTGTAATAACTTGAGCCTAGTTAAAGTTACGGTAAACAAATTGCATCAGTGAGTTCGTCAGGAAATTGGAGATGATTTTGTTATGTCACTTACCCCTATTCTTACTTGAAGAAATTAAATAGAATCCAAGATAGCGGGCGGAGCATGTAGCATGTTTCAGAGATGCAGTACTTCGTTTCATTCAGATCGCATATGGATACGTTCATATTGTGTATAACCTGTAGAAATTATGTGGAAATTTTATGGAGAGTTCAATACATACCAAATATAAAATGTAACGCGCCATAACTTGAGAACGGTTAGAAATATAGTAAGTCATCAGCGACATTGTGAGAACATTGTAGGTTAATTTTGTAACTTCTATCACAAAATAAGCACCAATTGCTCCTATGAGGCCAGCAATTGACCCCCAAATTTCCCTGGTACCAACCATTTGCGGCTAAAGCAAAAGGTCAGACAGAATGACAGAAGCCGGTTCTATCACTTGTAAAAATTCTGTGATTGGGCTAAAAAAAAGTCATAATATTTGAACCCCTTCACCGATTGCGACATGTGATACATCGTTTGAAAATTATGGAGGCGTAGATTACGATCCATAAGTTTTGGCCGCTTATATGGTCTGCGGTCAGTGCTATCACCAGAAATATGGAATTCTGATTTTTTTCTCCTAACCGCCCGAGTGGATCTCAGGGACGTCCTACCAAATAATGTTTTTATGTGTGTTAGTGTGGCAACGTGCTTTCTAATGCAAGTTCAAGCATCAAAATCGGGCCTTTAGTTAGCTAGATCCGACATTAGTGGGTAAATATGTGACTGCCGCTAGCAGACTCGTTTCTTAGCTCGCTCGAAGAACTACCGTTCTTGATTATGAAATAAAAACTCATCAACGTGTCACTTCTTTAATCATAAACTTTGCTAAATTAGATGCATTGGGTACAACTGATATGGAACTTTGCTAAACTGAAATGATTTTGTGATTCTATTGGTTGAAATATTACGTTATTTGTGTCGATACAGGGATATATGCTTTCCCCTCTTGCCGAGTGTAAATATCTTTAGAAAGTTCGTAATTTGCTCTTTAGATCCCTTCGATTGTGGTATAATTTTGATTCGTCGCTTTCCAACACTTTATACACATTTCTACTTATGTGTTTGTGTGCAAGGGGAGTGATTATAGTTCATCAACACATGCACACATAGAGAAATATATTTGCCAGGTGCTGGGAAATTTAACTATACCACCATGCAATGAACAGAAGAAATAAAAGTATTAATTTGCAAACCTCTAGAATGTTACTTACTTTCGGCGCTAAGGACATGTAAATTTATAACGGAAGAGTCACAAATAGCTTCATATATGGCGAGTAACAATCACACAAACTATGTCGGTTTAGCGAAGCGCAAAAGATATTGAACATAATACATATATTTAAGCAAAATTTATGATTACGGTGGTTGACGCAAAGAAGTTCTACCGTACCTTGAAATTTCATTAGCAAGCTTTCATAAGGCACGTATTGAAGTATCCTCTAAGAAGAACCTGTCAATCATAAGATTAGATGAAACTAACGCATTGAACACACCTTCGATTGAGATTTTCTAAACTGGCACAGCTTGCGTGATTATTTCTAGACATATAAAGTCATTTGTTATGATGCAGATCTAACTTTGCATGACTCTAATTCCGATGCTATACATTTGTGAACAGAACACCTGCAAGGTAATGTTTATGGTATTGGCATGTATTACTAAAACAAAATATTGAAATCGAAGCGCTCGCAGTCAGGTACTAATCTTCTAAGAAAAAAACTTGCAAAACTAAACATTCTTTGTCGAATCCAATGACAACATACTGCAGTATAAATAGTGAACTTAGAGTTAGTTCTTAAATGGCAGAAGCTAAACAAATAGAAAGAATCTGCCTGGTTTAGAGTTACTATAATAAAATCAGCTAGGAAACTTGTGATAACTGGACTTGAACTATGAAATCCGTTTCCCTTTACCTGGATTATTTGAGGGTCTAATATGAATTATTTAAAATGGAAAGAGGTGAGTAAATAAGGATAAGACAGTTTCAATCACCAGATTTAGAAACCACCAGATAAATCACAGAATACAAAATCTCAAATCAGATGCTCTCTATCTGGTTTTATTGAAGTGATAAAATGAATTACTAAAAGGATGAAGGGATAATCAAAAGAGTGTTCGCCTTCTGAACATTAAAATCTGTCCGAAATATCGAGATTGCTTAACTCAATCAGAAATGCGTTTCTTCCTACTTGCTTTAAATGAAACGCTATTCTGAGCAACAGATGGACAAATAAACGGAAATTAAAAATAGAGGAACAGTGGTTTAGAATCCGCTAAATAAGAAACATTGGCATTTAATAGCATCACGACTATTTTATTCCTGCTCGTTCGAAATACTTAAGGAATATTTTGATACTAAATACTACCATATGTAATTACTTGCACAATATTAAGTCAAAGAAAATTAACATCATAAGCGCTCATAAGGATTTTATGCAAACTCGTGTGTATTTTGGACATGCACTAATCGTAGCTGATTTTCTTTATTAGCTTTCACAATTCTGTTAAAGTATGGAGGTAAGTAAGCGAAGTGCTTGCATTCGCTTGGTACGTTTTTGAAGATAAAGCTCCTCTGAGATTTCTGATCCTGTGATCATTGATTTGCTTAAGTGATAATCGTAGGGCTAGGATTGGGGACTTTCGAATGTATTTCAAATTTAAGAAAATGTTACGGCTTTCCATGGTAATGATATTTGATCAGAAATATTTTCAAGTATTTTTTTAAGAACAGCCTGATCTGTCCTCACCAAAACAGGTATCCTAATATGGTCATCGCTTCACAAGTTTCAGAAGCATCCGACTTACCGTTTCAATACTAAAGGAATACAATTACTAAAGTCAAGCTTAGCGCCTCATGTAAGAACGGTGAAACTAATTGTCTTCAAACTTTGTATGATTGTATAAGACTTACCAAAATCGCAACAGAATGTTAAACTACCATTTCATTGGTAACGAAACTGAATCATTAAACATATATTTGAGAATTACACAGGAAAAATGATCTGATTTCAGCTATACCTGACACAGTGATCTACAGAAATAAAGTATATTGTTTTAGTAATACTAGAATATTAATACGTTTGGTTTTATGGTAAAGAGACTCACGTATTGCTTATATTCAAACATTTCGTAAGAATTTTTATCCCGATTGCAGCAAACGTGGCATAATCATGTGGGGAATTGACCTTAAGGCTTGAAACTGTATTTGAATTATTTGCTGTTTCCATGGTAATGATAGTCATTTTAAAAACAACTGCTCAAATATGACGAAAAAACAATAATTGAATTCATTCCAGCAAACTATAATATAATGTTGTATAGAAATATGGTTAAATATTCCAATAAATTACGATGTTGAATCTTTCACCATTTTCCATCGTAACAACTCTCAATTGTTAAACGCGAGCCTAATCCAACCAAATTTGACAAACAAATGCAGAGGAGTAACAAATGATTTATCGTAGTCGACATATTTTTGTCTTTCCATGATAAAGATAACTAATTAAGCTTCTAAAACAATGCATTAAACATCATTAATTTCTTCAGCCCAATTTTCGACGATCGTAAATATCGCGAATAGGACTGCAGCCTAGCATAAATGTGCAGTGATTTTTATATTTACTCAATAGAGAAAATTTACTTTAAGTCAACAATATATTTACTTATTACGCCACGGTTATGCCTGAAGAGAAGACAGCTTACCGTATGAGTCAATATGAAGTAAACTTGCTACATTTGAATACGAATTAGCAGCGTTCGTAGGAGAAGATTGGGGAATTTAAACTAAACCATCATGCAATGGATTCAAATTTGAAAACAATGTTCAATTAATAACATATACCACTATACATATCGCTAACAAGAATTAGTACGAACCATCCTAGGACGAAGAAGCGAATAGGAAAATATTTACGCGAAAACTGAAATAATATTTTTCAAACAAGTGAAAGTGAAACAGAAAATGAAACTCAAAAATCTAAAATCAAAACATGAAAGATACATTCCAACTATAAATACACAAGATACAGATAGTCAAAGGTGAAAATAATGAAAAATGAACAAAAGTTCAGATACTTACAGAGCCACCTTTTCTGGTCATGGTACTACTGCACAAGATGGTAATATAAACCCGAACAGCAATGAAATTTAAAACTTGTACTCACCTAAAATGACAAAAATAAATATTGTAAACTTATAGATAGAACAGACAAACTAATAAAATTTCAAATATTTTTTTAGGAAATTAATTATTAATTAAAATTACAAATTTGAATGCAAAAGAACAACATACTTTACATTTATGAAATCAAAATTATTGTCATAATAAATAAAGCATTCATTTGAATTTTGCTTCAAGTTAGCGAGGGTTCCCAGGGTTTATGTTAGTTCCATCAGTACACGCAGAGATGGTACAGAAATTAAAATTCTAGCCACAACTTAGTTCGTCCTTATTTCCAAGAGCATTCATTGACGGAATATCCTTTAAACCCTGTACTATACAACAGCCGCCTGACATACCTATAAAAGTCATTACTTGGAAGCATCTCGTGCGGTCTAAGGCGTTAAGCCAACGACTCGAAGGTCCGGGTATGGGCATGGGTGTATTTTAATTAGAACGTGACTGATAATCGTGAAGTGTCGAAGTCAACAGTTACTAGACTCGCCCATATAAAATAAAGTCTACCAATGTTTTTACTTAGAAGCATCTGGCGTAAATGACAGCAGTTTATCGAGATAAATTTTCATGGAATCATTTTTAAGCAAACTTTCGACCATGTAGCATATAACGAAACCTTTTTATACATTATTAATTGGTTTTCATGAATACAACTTTATCATTTGCTAATACTTTCAAGTGACACCGTTTACTTCAATTTCCAACAGTCTCACATAATCATTTTGTTTGAAAAGAATGTGTGAAACTGATAAAAATGGAAGAATAATAAGTGTGAAAACATTTTGTACGAATATGAAGTCATTTCTTGTTTGAAATGTGAGGTTATTTATAATTATCTTTAATTTATTTTTATATGTTTCATTAAATCTAAAGCTCATTCCAGCTGAAAATCTATGAAATAATCTCGGCAAGCACAATTGCAGGAAAGAGACTGGAGGGACATGGGACTACGAGTCTTTGTCTGGGTTCTCTTTCGGCATATGATCAGTGAGAGTGTGAATAACCCTGGAAAATTTCCGTTAGAAAATCCAGCAGCAGATCTCGAGTCCGTGTGCTTCATTTAGCAAAAGTAGGCACCTAAAATTCTTTGAAGGGTTTGTCCACAGTTACAATTATTAAATTACCGGAAACTAAGACGATAGATTAGCATCATCCTGACCTGCGGTTTTAACTTCTGGGACAAGTTATATGGAATTATTTTTCCAATTCAGGAACTGAAAAATGTTGATAACATCCAAATAGTATTTTAATCGTTACCAGGTCTCTGCAACTCCCTGCCATAATTGACTGGATGTTAGACAACCAAGCACATGCTGGAGTGATGAGAGTTGCCTATAAGAGAAGGTAGAGCAGATTGCATGTATCAGCTTGTATTTCATTTTGAATTATTCTTCCATTGAATTATACTGTTCAACAGCCAAAATGAATCTGACGTGATACCATAATTTCTTTAGTGATTTGATGTCGCTGAATCCCAAAATCTCCTTCAATGTATTCGACTAGATCGTGTTTAGAAGATGCATGCTTATTTATTATTTTCCTACGTAATGAATGTACAGTCACTTACAAAAGTAAATGGAAGATGGAGTTGTAATAAATAATAGTTATCTCCTCCAGGAAAATTATTTCACTGTACACCTAATAATTAGACATCCAATATGACAGCACAAAATTGCGCCCAAATATGACATACCAGAATATTCCTCAATTTGGAGGAAGAAAGTTTGATTCCTTTAGCACCATGTAGAGAACCTTAAAATAGAAAGGCTAATATTGCATTAACATAAAGTTCTAAGAGATAGGAATTAATTCAAAGTAAAAGATAATAATAATAATAATAATAATAATAATAATAATAATAATAATAATAATAATAATAATAATAATATTGACGTCATGCAGGAATCTTCATTTTGCATTTTTGCAAAACTTGTCTTGATCAAACACACACATATATACAAAGAGGAGGGATGGTAGGAAAAAGAGCGAAAGCAGAGAGCGAGAAAGCGTGGAAGAAGGTAGGGAAGGAGCGAAGTGAAGGGAGGGAAAGGAGAGAAAGAGGTAAAGAATAATAGTGGAAGTGTTGAAATAAATGAAATTTTAACTATTCAGGGTACACAGTATGTGTCTTTCTCCCCTGCCCCCTCTTTCTATCTTCCGATTTTCTCCCTTTATGGGACAAATCTCTTTCAATAGCAATGGCTAACATCACTTACAGTGCTTAATTCCTTGAAGAAATTAAATTGAAATCCAGGCAGGGAATCGAATCAAGAATCTTGAGAGTGAGAGTCTCACAAATTAACCACTTAGCTACACAGACCATAACAAATGTGTTCTTAAATCAGCCATTAAACTCCCTACTAAAAGTGAGTTACGCCCTATACCCTCTGATTGATCTTACACATTAGCATGCACCTTCTGCTAAGATGCATATACCATTTACTTTCGAATCGTTTCATTATTTAATTAATTTTCCTGTTCCGATGAGATTACTACTGTTAAATAATTTTAGTTCCACTTGAGCGGGAAAAAATGTTGAGTAGAGGAAAAGGATATAACAATAGGATGTGGATAAGTATAATATTGTTATTTTTAACTACAATAAAGCATCTTTACAAATGTGCACAATGTATCATTCAATTTGAGCAGATATTTTGTGTGTAGGTCTTGAGTAATTGTTATTGTCTCATTAGAATACAATTAAAACATTTTAACTTACTCCATCCAAATATTTAATGGAAACATGATTTCTGTTTACAGATTACTAAGCTCAGCGTATACCCGGATATAATTCTGGGACTACAGCACTGCACGCGCGAAGGACATTTCGTAACATTGTTACATAACAGATTTGTAGTGTAAATACAATTTCGAAATTTAGATTTTCAAGCTCCGACTCTGGCGAATTCGGCTTGTTGACTGAAAGCACCCGGGTTTAAATCTCGCTGTGTGCGAGTATTTTTCTTTCAACTTTATATATATATATATATATATATATATATATATATATATAAGGCTATCTTTGTGTATATTTATACATCTTCAGATGCCTAAATCAATTAAAATATTTTTAAAAACCCTTCCAGGATCTCTTTACCCCGCTTAAACCACATAAATCAATTCACACATGTACACAAATTATTTAATATAGATGTGAATATACAAATATTGGTTTCAGGAATTGTAAGGTATTTCCCGCTCATTCTTTATTGTCAATTCTAAGTGGTAGAGCATTGGCGTAGGTTTGGGAAGTCGTAGGTTTGATCCCAGTGGCCGACCAGCTTGACTTATGTTTTTCAAGGTTTGTCTCAATCGCACAAGCCAAATATTGGGATTTTACCTTCAACATAAGCCCCAGTCGACACCTCCGCGAACCGTTTCCGCTTCCTTATCCCTGCCTGAGCTTTAGATGTCAAAAGGCCATACATAAAATAAAAATTCATTGTATATTCCAGTTGCGTAACGTTAATTACAGGACATAGGGATTAATTCAAATTTTAATATATCGTGGTAGAAGCAATTCACAAATAGAAGTATAAATGTTATTTGAAAAAATATTATTTGAAACATAATTTGAAATAAAACTCAAAGAAGAGAAAATTGTGTTTAACAATGTATTTACTCTTGAACACATTATTATTTTTAAATGAAAATGGATTCAACAGGATTTGACCTCGCGGCTCCAGGTACGGTAACCATCAATACTTCTTTATTCCCATGATTACACAGTATTGATTTAAAACTATCGATGTTCTCCGTGTCTCCGATATTTTCCATATCACAGTTTTGCTTTTATGTACTTAATATTAAAAATAAAAGCTTAGCAAATGAATGCGTTTTAATTAAAAATCTAAAAACGTCTGTTTTAGAAACTAACTAACTACTTAGCTTTATCTCACGCACGGTATTACATAGAAGGATTAACTTCTAGCGAGGCATCTATCTGGTTTCTGATTGACTGCTAGCAAAGAATCTCATACCGTCTACACAAACTGAAATTTTAATTAACACCATTCACTGATTCCCCGTCCACTCCCTGTTTGTACTACATCTCTGCATACCCCAACGTAGGTTGATGTAGTAGTAACAGGGGTGAATGGGAATCAGTGATGTTGTAAATTAAATTCAGGTTGTGTAGACAGTATGGGATTGGCTGCCAGGAGCCAATCAGAAACCAGATAGCAGGCTCATAAGTTGTTATCTTGTTTATCCAACTCCGTTTGCATGATCAAGACAAGTAGTTAGTTAGTTGATGAAACTGTTAGATGTTATTAATTTCTTAATTAAAACGTATTAATTTGTTCAGCTTATATTTTTATTATTTTAAGTATATAAAAGCAAAGCTTCGACATGGAAAATATCGAAGACACGGAGAATATTGAAAGTTTTACATGAAAACTGTGTTCTCAATATGAGAATAAAGAAGTCTCGGTTTTGGTGGTTACCGTGCAAGTCTCTCGTGCCTGGGGTCGCGAGTTCAAAACCTGATTAATCCATTTAGAACGGAAAATTGGGTTGATGAGCTAAAACTTTGGAAAACACTTTTTTTTTATTCTTTAAATTTAATTTCAAATTATTTTTCAAATATTTTTTTTGCAAATAACATTTCTGTTTCTATATGTAAGTTTCTTCTACCACGATATATTAAAATATGATTTAATCTATATGTTCTCTTATTAACATTACGCATTTGGAATTGACAATTACTGAATTTCTTTATGGCCTTTAGGCATCTAACATTCAGACCAGAATAGGGAATCGGGAAGGATTCTGGAATGTGTCAACAACCAGCGCCTATACTGAAGGATCAATCTCGATATTTAGCTTCCATGACTGAGGAAAAACCCTAGAAAAGCCTGTCAGGATGGTCAACCCTTGAGATCGAACCCACGACCTCCCAAACTTACGCCAGTGCTCTACCACTGAGATTTGACAATGAAGAATGACCGCGCGTTATCTTACTATTCCTGACACCCAGTATATTATATTCGTATATTCACATCTACAGTATATGATTTGTGTGCATGTGTGAATTGATTTTTGTGGTTTAAACGGGGTAAAAAGATTCCTGGAACAACATTTTTAAAATTATTTTAAGGCATTTAGTCATCTGAGGATCAAAACGGAATAGGGTGGAGATAGTGTGTTGGAAGGTAGAGGGCCAGGGCATAATTTATGAACACCATATTAACGTTTGCCTGGTATGGTTGAGGAAAAAAGTTGGGAAACCTCGGTTAGAATTGTCGGCGGCTGAAATCGATCCCAGAACTTTCCGAATGCTAATGTCAACGCTCTACAACTTTCTAGCACTTTGTTCACCCTAAGCGGGTTTTACTTGTTCAATTTGATATACCTGTTTAACCTGTGTAAACTGATATTCATAGATTTAAGTCAAAATCATACACACAAATATTCCTACCCGAGGAGTACCACTAAGAAACGGACGCTTGGTACTATAAGAATGTGGCCAGGGCCTAAATTGCTGACATCATCCCGGTGTTTGTTGAGGACAAAACTTGGAAAAAACACTTCAAGGTTGCCACAGTGTGCGAATTAAAGTATTTTTACAGGATGATGATATGATAAAATGAATATTCTGCTTTATATGTGTTCCCACATGCAGACTCCGAGGGGAAATTTCCGCATCACCACCAGGATAATTCGCACAATGGGTTTTCGATCGTCTGGCGTATCTGACTTTTGTTAATTCGAGTATACTTTACAAACTTAGGGGAGTCATAGGACTTGCGTATTTTTTTTTAAATTTAAAACAGCTTTTGTGAATCCCTTTCAAAGATTATTCCTGTGCTCAAGTATTCATTTTGCCACGATGTGTTCATATTTATTATTAATAATTGTTTTGTTACATTTTAGTCACAATGGGTTAGAGAAGGTTAGGTAACGTCAGGTTCGTACAAACAGATCGAAATGTGTTTTGAAAGAAAGAAACAAAAGTATAAAGATACATAAACGAGCCAGACCTTACCTGACCTACCCTAATCAATGGTCACTAATCTATGATAACCTTACAAATGCAAGAAAGCAATTCAAGAGTACAGGGGAGAAAGGGGGTTGTCCGTGAATGGTGATTTCTTGTAAAATACATTTTAAACTTCAAATCTTCCATTTACTACCAAGCATTTCATTGTTGGGAAACCGCTATAATTTGGTGATTGTTTGCGCTTTTAGATATAAATTTTCTGAGGGTTAGCTGTCATCCTGTACTACGTTTTACAAGTGCAAACTCAATTTTTCTAGAAAAAAATGACATGTCCCCTTTTTCCTTGGACTCTTCCAATAATAATAAATATGAAGAAATTGTTATATATTTTGAAAGAAAAAAATTCTAGCACCCAGCGAGATATAAAGTCTGGTTCTTTCACTCAATGAGCCGACACCGTAAGCAATTACCCTCAATCGAAGCTTGCAAATGAAGATTTTGAAGTTGTATTTACACTACACATGTGTTATGTAACAAGCTGCGAAATGTCATTCGCGCGAGCAGTGCTGTAGTCCCTGAATTTTGATGGGTATACGCAAAATTTATGAATCTAAACAAAAATCAAGTTTCCATTAAGTGTAGGGAAGAAACAATTTAATGTCTATAAAAATAAGAAAGATAGTAAAATACGTTAATTCTATTCTAGTGAGACCATAAGGATGAAATTGTATGCATAATTTGTTGCATTGAGGAAATGAGAAACAAGATTGTTGCGGGTCTTTCCCAACTACAAAACATCTATATCATTTCAAATTCAGTTAAAACTCTTTATGTCGAATTTTCGACTTTGAAGCCAAGATATACAAGTAGCATTAACGAATAGAAACGTTCGAGGTAATCTTTGTATAATAGAACCCTAAATATGTTAAGGTCCAAGGTACCTTTGCATAAAAGATGACAGTTTTGTGTCAGATATATTTCGGTTATGTATAAAAGGTTACCTCTTACTTCTTTCTGTTCGTCATATCTCACTTTTATCCCATGGCTTCTGGAGTCAACCCATAAGTCTTACTTGTTCTACCCTTTATAAATCTATTCAGTATTGTATGCTGGAACTTACTCCATATAACGAAAAGTCAAACTTCTACCTTGCTTTTGAAAGCATAAATAAAATATCATATTACTCAAGACCTAAATACAAAATATCTGCTAAAATTGAATGTATACAATGTGCGCATTTCTACAAAAGTATTATTGTAGTGAACAGATAGCAATAATATACTTATCTTATCTACATCCTGTTGTTATATCATTTTCCTCTTCTCAACATTTTCCCGATCAAGTGAAACTAAAAGTATTTAACAGTAGTAATCTCACCGGAACAGAAAAATTAATTAAATAATGAATCGAATCGACAGTAAATGGTATACGCATCTTAGCAGAAGGTATATGCTAATGTGCAAAATTGATCAGAGTGTATAGGGCGTAACTCGCTTTTAGTAGGGATTTTAAAGGCTGATTTAACAATCCATTTGTTGTGGTCTGTGTAGCTAAGTGGTTAGTTTGTGAGACTCTCACTCTCAAGATTCTTGATTCGATTCCCTGCCTGGATTTCAATTTAATTTCTTCAAGGAATTAAGCATTGTAAGTGATTTTCGTGATTGCTACTGAAAGAGTTGTATCTCATAAAGGGAGAAAAACGGAAGACAGAAACAGGTGGCAGGGGAGAAAGACAGACTGTGTATCCCGAAGCGCTTAAATTTCAATTATTTCCATGTCTTCTACTATTTTCCTTTACCTCTTTCTTTCCTTTCTTCTTTCTTTCTTCGCTCTTTCCCCGCCTTCTTCCACGCTTTCTCTCGCTTTCGCTTTTTCTCTCTCTGTATGTGTGTTTTAACAAGACATGTTTTGTTAAAATGCATGATGACGATTCCTGCATGATGTCCTTATTATTATTTTCCTTTAAATTTTCGGGACGGGCATAATTCATAGTGTTGTTGCAGCCCATGAAATTCAGTTTATCTTATTTTATTCTTTGCTTTCAATTAACTCCTATTTCTTAGAACTTAATGTGAATATATTTTCTGTCTATCTATCTCGTTGATGTCTAAATTATGATGGACTTAAACTTTCTCGAAATCGAGGAATATCCTGGTGTATCATATTTTGTCGCGTATTTGCACTGTCACTTTGTTTAACTATGCGTACAGTGAAAAAAATCTTCTGGAGGAAAAAGCTTCTATTTCTTAAACATCCAACATCCGTTTACTATTGCAAGTAACTGTAGTATTGAACAACTACATTAAGAGACTGTAGGCCCTATTAAGTTTGACTTTAGGAAACATTTTCAAAGCAGTGAATAAATATATACAAGCATCAAGGTATATGTCCAAGAATTTCCATATACTCAATGAGGCAAAAATAAAGAGAAGCATGTTTGTTGTTTTTCAAATAAGAAATCTAATCAAGATGAGCTTGCTGACGCACTTTTGGTGGGAGCTGAAAAATACGCTTAGGTCTTGTTTTGGACAACTTCGCAGAATTTCCTTGGAAACAACAGAACCCCAAATTTAAATGCATTCTACCAGCGGGTTCGATATTTGGACAAAAGGAATTTGCATTCAAATTTTCCGGGAATTTTCCTATTTTCCTTATTGAATACGAAACATCCCTATTAGACTAATATCATTGCAACGCTTTTCTACTAGAAATAAAACGATCCATTACTCGTCACTCTGAGTTGATTACGTTAGGAGTTATAAGTAATTTCATAAGTGTATAATTGCAGTCCAAGTACCCCGCGGAAATGGTTACTCATACGATATATTGAAAACGCAAAGCAATTCATCGCTTTCACGGTCAATTTCGAATTTAGCAAGAAAATTACATAGGAATTGTCTGCTTTCATTCAAGACACAATAAACCCATTAAAATTTGTTCTCCAGAGTTTTTCACGGCCTGAGCCATTGTTGCCTAAAGGCCTTAAAATCAATTCAATTTAAATCCTATGTTTTTCAAAAATACTAATAATACTTTATTCGTCAGCTTCGTTTTCTTTTGGTAATGATCAGCTAGTACGATAATTTCTTAATAAAATATTTCAATTGTCCAACAAAATCTATATTCACTTTTCGTCTCTGAACATACTTAAAATAAATTATGTTATAAAGTTAGTATGTAACATTTTAGCCAAAGTTTGAACTTTCTAAATCTAGTATTTTCTCTCATTTTGTATGTTTCCTTATTCATACAGACACAGTTAGAAATGTACTTGGTGAACTTCCCATGATTATTTTATGTTCATCAATTTAGGGAAACGCTTTGTTGATATACGTATGTGATAAGCAACCTAACGACGTTGATTGTGTTAAACAAGGAGAGTGTTGCAAGGATGTGGTGTTTCAATATCTGTATGATTCTGCTTTGGACAGAATACATGGTGATATATCCAGGAATATTCTAAGGTTATTAAAATGTCTCTAAGGATATATTCCTAGCATATCTCTTGAACATTTGTGTGCTGTATTGATTGGTTATATGGATCAATAAATGTTCTTTTGTTATTTATGTAAACTTTTCTGGTCAAAGAGTGTAAGACTACTGAGATAAAATATCCTTGGAGAAGCAATCGAAAATCAAGTTTTGCAGGAAAGCGGTCAACGCCTTGGTCTTTCTATAAAGCTGATATTACTCTGGTGAAAGTGAAAGAATTCCTGAGTAACCTCGGTCAGAATGTCCAGTAGAAGGACTCGCTTCGTAATATGTTCATCAGAGGAATTACTAAACAAGCACCTCCTCTTTGACGAACACAACGTTCTAGGCATCTAAAGATCCTTGCTCATGTTATTATTAAAAAAAATCCTAAATATACCGAAATCAAGTGGTACATAAACGTCGAAACCAAATTCACGTCGTTATCAGCAATGGTTATATAACAAGATGTTGCTGGCGGCATTTAATCTACATCACGATTTAAAAGCAACTGTCCGCGACGTTTTATCGATACGTATATTGAGTAGTGCAGTGTTTTTCTGCGCATATGGAAAGACATTTTAAGTAAATAAATATATATGCGAATGCAGTTGGGTTAGGTAATGACGAGCGAGGATTTACCAAACTTCTTTGAGAATGTCGCAGACATACGCAACTAAAACCAAATGATACTCTTTGCTACCACTAACTAAAATGGTGATTTAAAATTTATAATGCTAATAAGACCGAAAATGAGTTCCTGTTAAGTATGCCTGCAAGTATTAACACTTCATAAAAAATAACATTCAACTCGCACGTATATATTAACTCTGTTTAACTATTAAAAAAATGAATTTCCAGAAATTATATATAAAAAAACGTACTAAAATTAGGGTGCTTTTTTCTTTTCTCTGCTTGGGAGGTATGGAATTAATCAGCTTCTGTTTCAGTAGAACTGAGTTCGTATCGAAAATTTATTAAAAATTATTTTAAATTAGGTACAGGTGCTGTACCAAATGATCGTGATTCCTCAACTCTTTCTTTATTTGATTTCACTGCTTTTGTCGTTTGTGTTCTGATGAATTTATTCAACAGAAAGGAGCTTTCATGCAGCTACGTGTTTCATAAAAATGCATTGTGCTAAAAGTATCAGTACACCGAAACTTCAAATCAGAGAAAATTAATTGTACTTCTTTCCTGTTATTTCTGCGACATTTTCATTAACAAGGTAAGTTCTAATACGACTAACAGACTTTACTGAGCCCATAATATTGTGAATATAAAATGTACTGAATAAATTCACACTTAAATAAGTTTTGAAAGAGGACAATCACTTTAAAAACATTTCCAAATTATTTTAAACCTGGCATTTAAAACAGTACCTAATATTAAGATTAGAATATTCGCAGCCCTTCTGGCAAATTAGTTTCTTAAAGCTTGCAAAATCGCTTGGAAAAAAGTTTAGTTTAAAGCGAAAACGGTGAAAGTACTAATAGAACACTTTATCTAATATAAAACTGTCAAACCTACGGTAAATTAGCTTTAATTAAACAACTCTATAACCTAAAGAACATAATGTAAAAGGGTGTATCATCTATAAATCTAAATGGAAACGATCAATACAAGAGCTTAATCACGTCACAAGTCTCCGCGGCGAGGATCTATTCTAAGGAATCTGTTAGGCCGTCACATAATTATTAAGTTAAGAAATTTTAAATGTGCGTGTAAAAATAGATAAGATGATAAGAATTACATTATATACATTTTTAAACTATGATTGCTACATCTATATATCATTAATACCACCTATCTTCCAAATAATAATTTCTAACCTCGACAGAAGGTAAGAATCATAATAATAATTTTTTTCTTAACTATTGTACAGAAGGAAATCACCAAATCCGTATTTACCGTGCTTAACGTCGAAGATTCTCGAATTTTCTGCAACAGATAGAATTTTTTTGTACCGCAATACAGGTTGTCTTGGTCACTGTTCTTTCGAAATTTTGTCACCTGATGAATGCCGAGCCGGCACTTCAGTTAAAGATATCTCCGCTATATTCCCGTTTGATGCCAAATGTCAGTGTGCTAGGACTTGATTCCTCAGAGTTAAGAGATTAGGTCAAAACTGTCTATTCAGACTAATAATATTAACCAGTGAACAACATTGTTTACAGTATTCTATTCCGGCGGCAGGCCATCGGCTCGAAGGTCCCGAGTTCCGGCAGGGGCACGTGTGTGAATTTAACAGCTAAAGGCGAA
>JAGDQP010026129.1:0-26227 GCA_022664845.1 Lepisma saccharinum
CTTCACTGTCCCACAGGATCATCGACAGTTTCTCAGTGTCACGGAGGTGAACACCAATCAGCTGCCTCTGTATCCTAATGGGCAACATATTCTTCACGTTAGAGAGGATTTCTGTTTCTGACATTGAGGGACTAAGTTCTTTGAATGCTTTGACTTGTTCCCAGAAAACTTTTCTCAAAGACTTCCTGGTATCAGACCTACATCTCGTGTTCCTGAGCCTGGTTAGTTTTCTTTGGATGATCTGCTTGTTATGAAAATTACGAAGGAATGCAACCTTGAAATTTTCGAATGATCGGAGCTGATCCAGGTGGTTATCTATCCACATTCTGGCGGCACCCTTCATAATCCTTGGCAGGACTGGAAGTACCTCACCCATCGGAATGCCATAGAGTCTGCAATCCTCCTGCAATCTCTCTAGATAGGTAGACGGTAGAATGGAATCCGAGTCCGGATTAAAAGTGGGCAGATCATTGATTTTCGGCGCTCGAAGGAAGCTTCTCCCACTGACTTGTGAAGAACAATTATCCAGCTGTTGGCTGGCCAATGACCTTGCAGGTTCCACAGTGCCTCGTAGGAACGGATTCACTGTGGGAAGCGATGTTGGTGCATCATTCGGAGGACCCGTACCTGCAGATGGGTCCAGTGCCAATGGGTGACCCGTAACTTCAATTTCCTGCCGGGCAACCCTGGTCTCAACATGGGCCAACCTGCTGACAAGTTCCTTGTGTCGCGAATCAGCAGTTGCGGAAATCTGAGTAACTTGCGCCTGGAACGCGGCGACACTTGTTGAAGTCTCAGTACAAGTTTGCTGATATTGGTCCAGAGTGATTTGCTGCTGAGTGAGGGACTTGATTTGTTTGGACGTCCAACCCGAGTTGGGCTATTCGATTTCCAAGGTCCGTTCTAAGAGCATGGATATTTTCTCTCACTTGATCCTGACCTGCTTCGAGTTGCTGGTGCAGGTGTTCGACCTTAGTTTCGTTTGCAGCCAGTCTCTGAAAAGTCTCCTGCTGCAGCCGGTCAATTGAACTTTGTGTCTGGCCAATCTTTTTATTTAGTTCCACCTTATCAGCTCGAATTAGGGCCAGCTGACGATTGTATGAATAAGCATTTTTTTATACGCAAGTTGGCAAGTAAACCACTTTCTTTATATTTAGATGTATATATATCTATATATAGATAATATTGCATTATATATGTCAAATGAGTTGCTTGAATGGTTCCTCTAGAACACGGTAAAACACAGGAACGTTTACTGAAAGGAGATTTGACATCACGTTCCTCCGATTCGTCTGCGTCGGCATAAGCCGGAACGGGAATGATAGCGTTCCTGACCCAAAAGCTCAGTTCTATCCCGAAAATTTATTGCCGCGTTGCTGCAATTGTTCAGATAATGTCCGGGGACACAATAGGACTTAGAACGTAGAAAATGGGGTGTAGATATCAAAATTATGCCTTTGGAGAGTTTACTCCCCCACGGACTGACGGTTCTGGTTCCTCAAATAAGCAGTTTCTTCAATCTGCGTCTGGCCCTTGAATATATGACGCAAAAATATGTTGGTAATTTGTTAGATCTTACCTGCTTTTCCGGAAACCTCCAAATAAATACTTTGACACTTTCTGGCCTGGATCATGCTCCTTCTAATGTCCACCAAGGTAACTTGTGAGCCGCTGTAGCATAGTTCCACACCTGAGGCGTGAGGCTCGTTGTTACTGACCATACTGGTCCACACACACACATGCTGAATTTGTGTCCAGATGCACTGTCATTTACACAGTCCAACTTTCGGCTTGTATGAACACATTGAGCACAACGAGTAAACATATTCAATAAAAATAAAATTGGAATCAACACGAAGCACCAAACTGATGTAGAGGTTTTTCGAAAAGTAGGGCGCACTAAAAACGATTTAGCCACACATGTTAATTAGTATCTTAACACGAAATATATATATCACGCTTCACCCGATGTTACGTCGATAAAATCTATCACTGTTCTGCCCTTCGAAAAATCCAGACTTGTCTCCGTGATGACCCACTTTCTTCCTCCTCCTGACACTCAAAATTTCAAAAGGATCCATTCCTATTTGCTATTACTGTTTACATGCCATTCTGGTGTGTATTTCAATTGACAAACCGTTGCTGGTGTCTAATTAGGTGCGAAAATCGGAACGTGCTGCAAGTAAGGTTTACAGGATTCTTTCTTCGTTGGTGGTAACATACAGTGTCTCCTGATTCCAGACCTAGTCCTCGACTTATCGGCGACAACCACATTTACAGGTCTATAAAATGCAAGGTAGCATATTCTTTGTAAGTAGGGAAGTCATTATCCATTGTAAGGCGCTGTCTTTCTCTTTTCCAAATTGATTCCAACGTGCAGCCGGTTGAACTTCTGTCGTTTGTTCCTTTAGTCTCAAAGAAATACAAAAAATGAGAATGGGATTAAAAAATGAAACAAAATAAAATAAGGTTTTGGATTAATTCATCCGATTTGCATATAAAAATTTCTAGTGATCCAATTACAATAAAACATATGCATTAATACGATGGTGCGAACTGTTACACCCTCTTCATCCAATTCTTTCGTCTGAATTTCACTTGAGCCAACTACCACCGTGATGCAGTCGATGACAAAGTATCACTTTTTTGTGTTGTTGTACTTCTTGCAGGAAAAGAGTTTGTAGGTTTGAAAAACTGACTTATATCCTTAAACTTCTTCATATCGTCCCTTCACTGAAGAATAAAGCGCAAGATTAAAAATATTGACACTACTTGCTCATTTGTTACGACTTGTGTCACTTCACCTTTTCTTGGACATAACTTCCCTTCTAAAATATTTTTCCCTCTTTCCTCTTCGATTACACAGTTAGCAGAGTTATACTTCCATTAAGTCCTCCACCATCTTTAATCACGGTGCACAATTGCATTTATAGGTAGTAATTCTAAACCAACGAAAACAGTAAAGGAAAGTCAGTCATCTGGAAGCTGCATATTACAACTATATTTATTTACCGTACATTATTTATAATTTAAAAAATGTCTGCGGACAGCAGTCAAGTCAGCTTTCTAGAGGAGTCCACAAGTCTTCTGGTCCTGGCCCTCCTCTATTTACGCCAATGGTGCTAGAGCAGTTATTACTGTATTAAAATCGTCTAATAAAAGTTCATGACGATCAAAATTTCTCTATTCTCTTCCGTCCCTTCCCTTTCTTATCTCTCTAGCAAAACATTAAACAATATAAAGAAGCACCCATAATTTGATTATTGTAATGTAAACAAGGGGGAAGGTACTGTAAATATTTGTATAAATATTTGAATTAGCAGTCAACATATCGGCATTGCACTGCTGGCTAAATATCTCACATGTAAAGGCAGATTGAATTGAAACAATTGTTACTAGTATTTTTTCCATTGCTTTTATTAATGATCAACACGGTTAGGACTATTAGGTGCGCATCTTTTTCTTGTAGGACAAATTACGAGTATCTTAAACAAATCAGTCTGTGAAATGTTGCCTCCAGTTGGAAACTGAGGCAGTTTTCCGGAAACTTTTTTCCCTTTTTTTTTTGGGGGGGGGGGGGGGGGGGGGTCTTTATCCCTTTCTCGCACCACTCTGTTTATAATCTCATTTTCTCCCTTTTTACTGTTACTTTTTAAATATTTTCCACAGCACATTTTATCATTTAATTTACTTTTTTAATGCCATTTGGCTTGCAATTTGTATTAAGAATCATGAAAGTGAACACGGGATTGAAGGCAAAGTACACCTGTAGTAACAATGAAGAATTCCAATCACTGACATTTGATAAAAGTTGGCTTTACTTGAACTATCTGAAAAACAACAATTGGTTGCAATGAATTTTACGTCAGCCGTAAGCCAAGTGCACAAATATCGCGTGGAGAGTCTACTAATGTATATTACTGCTCAAATTTCAACGTGAAATTGGAAAATCAGATTAATTCTCTCTCTCTCTCTTTACTATTCTATCTTCATTGCATTCTCTCCTTTTACAAGTAATTTCACTGGAATCAGTTGTCTCCTGTCACTGAATGTACATTTGTTGCTTAACAACAAGATTTCGTCATGCCGAACGTATCCAAATTCCGATTTTTCGTCCTGATTAAAAAATTCAAGCAGGATTTTATCGAAACTGATGGAACTGTTTGTTATATGCACTGTTTGCGATTCAAGGGATCACGTTAAATGAAAAACACCAGTGAGACCGCATACAACAACGTATTTCCAGCTTGAAGGATCAAAAGAACAACTCTTCAAACAATCCCTAGCTTCTATTACGAAATGCCTTTGAGCAGCGTTCTTCGAAGAGCTAAAATTCAAAGGAATTTAACATCGATGTGTGTACAGCCTTAATTCAGGCGGGAATTCTACTCTATAAGGTGGATTAGCAAATCTGAAGGACTTGGGAACAATCCCAGAGGCCTTCCATTCTGACTGAAGGCTTTCCAGGGTTTTTCTTCAGCCACATCAGCCAAATGACGGGAATGGGATTGTACCTGGTCGACTACCTTCCACCATCCTCACCACCACATTAATTTGGCCTAAGCCTGAGACAGTGAAAATATGTGAAAGAGGTATTTATGTAAATAAATTGAATACATTTAACGTCTTATTTCCTGATAGAAGAAACAAACTTTAAAAAACTTAAGAGATGCATGATATTGTGAGGTATATTGTGAGGTACAACAGCTTATTTTTCCCTTCTTCAGGTGATTGATATTGGCATATAACCTAATGAATACTTATTATCTCTTTACCTATATTTTGTACTAGTAACTTCTGTATTTTTTAATGAATATACTAGACCAAACCTTTTTGCCCCTTTTCTGGTATTATTTTAGCACATTCCCTCTCCCTTTTGCCAATAAAAATTGCCCCTAAAAATCTTAACCCTCGTTTCATGGAAAATACCTTTTTATTTAAATTAAGTTATTAAAAAAAACTTTAGTGATTTCGAGGAATACGTTGGTCACAAAGCAACCATAAAACTGCGAGACTCTCGCGAGAGCGAGAAGGACCCATTAGTCAAATACACTGAGATTAATCCAGTTAATTTTAATGCCTTTTACTATCCTGAAAGTAAATCACGAATAGTAATTACACAATTAATCGTTATTCCAAGGTGATTCATAAATGTGTTGCAAAAAAGAAGTACCTTGCACTGTGTTGTGAATGGAAACGGAGTTTTTGTTTTTACCTAAGTACATGTACGAAATATACAAAAATAACATGCATACAGTAGTATGCATGATGCTATCCGCGTCCTCATCTTCCCTCTTGGCGCTTAATTAGACCCGGAAACAGCACCGCACGAAATCATTAGCGCGGCCCCGCCTCGGTGGTTAATCGCAGGGCGGAGTTGAGTTGTCTTCTCTACGTCAAGCACGCGAGCCGCATCCGCCAGTAATACAAAACAGAATTCACTGTTTCAGCACCCATTTCAGTGCCTTCACCTATTACAAATAGGATAAAACTCGACCTGTTGAAACCAACTTTCTGTTGTATTAACGGCCTAAGAAGTTCAAAACAAATCAAAGAGGTAAAATTATGTTCGCTATGCCATTCTCATCAACTTTGTTTTGTAGTTTCATTAACATGCAAAGAGACGCCACAGCGAACTCTCCCCAACAATTTTCTCAAGTTTTCACGAGTCAAGTTAGGTTGAAAATTAATCGATACATACCGAGTATGTGATTAAATAGATTCTAAAATTCAAAGTATTAAGCCCTTATTTTAAGATATATTGTACGGACTGGACAGACATCTATCACAAGTCAGAAAGATAATATCCTTGGGCATGCATTCTCCCTAAAAAATGGATGAGGATGGTAGCGGATTGTCTAATACTAGGTACGAAACCCCTTGCATAACCCCCTATGTTAGGATGACCGGCAGAAGAACAAACTTGCGTGCCTCTCTACGTTGAACCAAAGTGCCCGACCTTAGCCCTTAGTAGGTCACGGGGGACGGCTTATTAGTGTTCATAAGCTCTGTGCTTATTTTAGCGTACGTTGGAATACGTTTGCTTAAATATCCAGAAGTCCTTGATTCGATACCTATCCTCCTCTACTTTTAAAAAAAATCTATCATGTTAATATTAAAACACGGTTTTAATGTCTAAATATATTAAATTTATTTCTGGGATTTTAGCATTTTTGGCTCACGACGGGATAAGTTGAGAATAGGAAAGGTATCGACCAAGGCCTTACTTAAGGCACCATCCCGGCATTCATCTAGTGAATTTGAGAGAAACCCTGGAACTTCTCGGTATTGAATTGTATTTTAAATTACTCCGCATAACAGCATGCTTAATATATTAGCAATTTTAACCACTGTAATGAACAAGAAGACAATCGGGAAACTTATACTCTCAAGTGGACGATGTATTACGATAAAAAGAATTTAAAAAAAACTTATAAAGAGATTTTTTAAACAATTCTTAAAAGAAGTAAAAATAATTCTCTTTATACATGACTAAAAAGAAAAGCATGGGGCGCGCTCTGAGTTTTCGTCAAAAATAACTAATTCTCGAAGATCCCTTCTAATATTGTCCTCCCAACTTCGTCTCGGTCTTCTCAACGGTCTCTTTCCATCCGGCTTACGAATCACGATGGAACAATTTCGTTCCCCCCCCCCATCCGAGCTACATGGCCTGCCCTCCTTAGTCGTCGCGATTTCAATATCCTTACAACATCGGGTGAGTCGTAAAGTCGGAGAGGTTCTTCATAACGCAGTCTCCTCCATTCCCCAGTCTTCTTGTCCCGTTTCGGCCCGTATATCTTTCTCAAGACTATTTTCAAACACTCGTAATTTATGTTCATCTGCTACGGTCGTACTCCAACTTTCGCAACTGTAAAGTATTACTTGCAGAATAACAGTTCTCTAAAGTTTCAATTTCAACTTTCTTGATATTAATCGCGAGGTTAGGAGTTTTTGAACTGAGTAGAAACACGCGTTGCCCGATGCTAAGAAACTTTTTACTTTTTCCGGAATTCCAAATTGTACCCGAATATTGTATGGTTTTCCCTTTTGATAGAGTCATATGCTTTCTTAAAATCGATGAATAACTGGGTGAACAGTTCCATTGTATTCCCATTTCTTCTCTAAGATTTGTCACAAGGAGAAAATCTGGTCCAACGTGGATCGATTTCTTCTAAATGCACATTGGTGATCTCCAATTATTTCATCTACGTATACGCTTAGGCGAGTTAGTAGTTGTACTTCTAACAATTATTTCATAGGTTCAGTACTTGTAACATGTTGGGAGTAATGAGATTCCGCGGGAATTATTACAGTCCGATTTATCGTCTTTCTTATAAACCGGAACTATTATTGAGCTTTTCCATTTCTTTGGAATCTCCTCCTTTCTCCATATAGCAGTTATCAATTTATGCAGTTCCTTGATTAGTGCCGTTCTTCCCGTTTTAATTAATTCGGCTGGAATATTGTCTATCACTGGTGATTTGAAATTTTTCAGTTTCTTTAACCTCGACTGTTAATATTTCGACCTCGATCTCGATCTCACAGGTTCGGGTGTCCACGTTTCTGCTGTATAAATTTTAAATTCATCTGTTTGTTCTTAGTTTTGTACACTACAAAGTTTATCGAAATAATTTTTCCACACGGCGATAATTTTAGTCGGATCAGCCTGAAGATCTCCGCATTCATTTCTAAACAACTCTAACCTCGGCTGGTAACCTTTCCTTAACGAGTTTACCACCTTGTACAGATATCGTATGTTATTTCTCTCGCCGTTTTCCTCTATCTTCTAAATCTTCAGCGTCAGATATTCTCGATTTTTGTTTCTGAACCCGCGTGTGGCGTTGCGTTTCGCGTTACTGTAGTGGGTGGTGTTTGCTTCACTTTTATTACTCAGCCATCGTTGGCTTGCTTGTCTCCGTTTCTCATAAAGCTTGAGGCATTCTTCATCAAACCAAGGCCTGTTTGTCTGTTGTTTCTTCTAACCTACACTTCCTTCGCTGCGCACTTAATTGTTTCACGAATTGCATCCCACATCTTTCTTACATCAATTTCATTATTAATATCATATTTATTACTACTAGAGTCGGCTAAGATTTCGAACCTATTTGAGATTTCCACGTGGTAATCTGCCCTCACGCTCGAATTATCTAATCGTTTAACTTCGAATTTTAGTTGTTTCGATCCTTTGCCTTCCTTGCTCGCGATGCATAACTTTTTCCTCACTTTTGTGATCAGTAATTGATTGTCGGTGTCACCTTCCGCTTCTCTATAAGACCTAACGTGCATTATGGTGGTGTGTCTTCGTGTATCTACTAATACGTGATCGATCTGTTTGACAGTTTTGCTATCCGGAGACATCCATATGTACTTGTGTATATCTTTGTGTTCAAAGTACGTGCTGTTTACTAGTAGGTTTCTCGACATCGCGAAATTTATCAGTCTTTCTCCATTGTTGTTTGTCTTCTCGTGAAAGCTGTATTTGCTGTACTATAGAGTAAGTATATAGTTTTCCTCCCTTCCTACCTTAGCGTTGAAATCACCTAACACAATTTTCGAATTATACTTAGGTAATCGGTCAACCAGCCTAATCATTATAGAATATACTCGTATTTTTATCGTTCCCATCAACCACCTCGGTCGGGGCATAGACATTTATTAAAACCGTGTTAGGGGCAGGAGTTTTTCGCATTTTGAAATTAAAAATTTGTCGCATTTTGCGATATAAAATTTCTCATTTTGTCGCTAAGTAAATTATTTTACAAGCTCTAATATAAATTATACAAACTATAATATAGGCCTAATATAAGTTACAAACAATGATACTACTTACCAAAATCTGATATACCACTAGAACGTAGATGAACAATGAAATTATTCTTTGTGCAATCACTAACAACAAATGAGTTCTTTCTTATTTTACAAGTCCACTAGTAATAAAACTTAAAATACACTAGCACAGTATCTTCACGATTGCCATCACAAAACACCATACACTCACTGTATTAGCTGTAATCCTTTTAAACCAAACACACACACAAACATACACAAAGGGAAAACATACATACAATACACTAGCGCAGTATCTTCTAGTATATACCGCCTGCAAAAAAATATTCTGATGAAAAGCACATGTTGCGAGTTTCCATATTTTCTTCTTTCATTTGTAGCCTTCTATCATTGATTACTAAACTGCATTTCGAGAAAAATCTTTCACACTCAGCATTCGTTATTGGAAGCCAGATTGCAGACAGACACAAGTTACTGAAATTTAAATTTTCTTCCCCTTTGATTCTCTGTGCAAGTAAAATATCCATCACACTGACATTGCCATCTTGACTCTGCATCACAACTTCTTTCAAACACTTATGGAAATCAGCATTCAAAGGTTTATACAATCCAGTTTCCTTTGAAAATCCTGGTATGGAAACAAAAAGCTTGCACAAAGACTTTATATCAGGATTTGAGAGGCACCCAACAACTGAGGGATCAAATAATTTCCAAAGGTTTTCGTACATTTAATTCAAGTCCTACTTTTCTTTCCTCAAGCTATGTAACTTTAAAAGAGACTTTTCTCCGCATCTTTTAAACAGTATCACCATTTTCTTCTTATTCTCTGACAACTTCTTAAGACAAGTATCAGTGCGAGAACCAAATGACTAATTCCTGATTAAATTAAAACGAGATCTCAGCTGTTCTAGACGAGCATGCAAAAGATGGGCACATGGCGTACTTTCTGTCTCCGTGAAAGTAATGATATCCACAAAAAAAAATAGGTGTTTTCAGAAACAACAAATTTGCACTTGCAGGAGATCTTCTTTACCTTTAACAAAAATCTTCAAACTCTTTGCTTGTGAATTCGAAAAATCTTGAGAAGAAATGAATTTACACAGTGGTTCAAAATAGTCCTGCAAATATTGGACAGAACAGAACCAGCTATTCCACCTTGTTAACACAGTCTCAGGAAACAACTTCGGCGTCCAGTGTAGATATTCTTTCCGTAGAAATGCAATATATGAAAGTTTCAGTTTCCTTGAATGTAAGAAAGCATTTTTTATCTTGCACACACGATTATTCAGCTCCCTTAATTCATAAAGCCAGATATCTCCTACTAAGTTTAACTTATGCGACCAACAAGAAACATGAATCATATGGCTCCCAATTAAAACCGACAAAGTACCAAAACACTTGGTCATGTACCTGGCACCATTCGAAACAAAAGGAAAACGTTGCTTGGAAAATTGTACTTTTTATTTCTACATTTTAACAACTGAAATTGACGTTTTAAAAAAAATCTCAATTTGTCGCATTTTGCGGCATATTTCGCTCAAAATGTCAGTTATTGTATTTTGTCGCGACTTCAAAATACCTATTTTCTATCAACCTGACGTAGTTCGTTGAGAAACCAACTCTCGGCTTTGTCGGAAAACTTTCGCTATTTCGCAACTTGCGAAAAACTCCTGCCCTTAACGATGGTCTTTCGTTGACGAAATCTATATATTCTGCACCACCGGAAGGATACTCTTCTTAACGAGGAATCCCGTTGTGAGGCTGTGTTCCCGCGCAGTAGAAAGTGTACTTGCCCTGTCGGATGCTATCTTGACCCTCCCACCGAACTTCTTGTATCGCTAATATGTCTAGCTCGTACTTCTCGGTCTCGCATACCGCCACCTGAAGAGCGCCCGTTTGGTATAACGTTCGTACGTTCCACGTTCTTATTCTAAAATCTTTCTTAATTCTGTTCTTCGAGCCACTTGAAGCAGTCCCCGCCCGGAGATCCGAATGAGGGACTAGTTTACCTCCGGAATATTTTACTCCATGAGAAACCACGAACCATCTATTACTATTTCTTGACATGATTTAGCAGTGTATACTAGTTCATATTCAAGATGATGTCCTCTGTGCATCTCTGAGCCTTGGCTATGTCATTCATCTTCAGCCTCAGAATGGTAATGGTTAAGCTGCTTTCGTTCAAGATATTTTTGTTCGGGGTTATCTTCCCCTAGCCTTTGTAGATCCCCCTACTAACTACAAGGCAGCAGTACTGGTTTTGGTCCGCCCGGAATATTTCCAGTACCAACCATACCTGGTCGGTATTCCCCTATCCACCACCTGGAGAAGTGGCTGGTGAGAGACCAGCAACTCCAACCTAATATGCTTTAAAAATATACAAATATACAGAAATATAAGAAAGTAACAATGGAATATTGTATTGTCATCAGATTTACGTCGCTGTGCAAAATTTCATCATTGTATGACGTCGGAAAATGAGTTAAATTAATGTTGCAAAATCTGAGGACAGCACCAACCACTGTGAACTAAAGGAAAGAATGTAATAACACCACTTCCCGCGTTTTGTCTGATATTTATTTATTTACTTTTTGAGTTAAAATGAGTTGTATATATTTCTGCTTTCGAGTATAGATACAAAGGCAGGTGGAAAGCTTCCATGTTGACTGACTTCTGCTGGAACATGCAGACAGATTCACCAGACGTTTCTTACAAGAGGCATGCGAAGTGAAGACGTGCATAGCCAGGTAAGATATTTGCTTTTATTTATTAGTATATCAGACAGATTATTGAACAAGTAACACAGCCATAGTCATATCAATGTAAACCGAGCCAATCGTAAAATCATACGTCTCGTATTCAGCGTCTCAACATCTAAAACAATGCATGATTTCATTTTTGCAAAAACAAAAACTTCAAATTTGTTGAGCGTCTGCTAGATCTACAAAACGTTTTGCTGCACCTCTCTTGGCGACAATTGTGCTTTTATCAAACACTGGACTTGAAAATCTTTGAAACTAGATAACTACAGTTCAGAACATTTAGAACGATTTAGATGACATTCCGACCATCAGTGGTCCCTGAATCCAGGAAAATACTAAAAATTCGCGTTTTATGTTTCTCTTCTTTTTCTTCTCATTTGGTAAGTATATAAACAGCATACCAAATAAAATCTTAATTCATCTTAAATACAATGAAGCTTATTTGGGATTTCTACTTCAAGTGCGGTAGACACAGTGATGCTTCTAAGGTTCGTGGAACATACCATTTAAATATGAGAGCTTGGACCTATCGCTGTTTCATGTTTTCTTGTATAACATGAAAACAAGAGTCAATCGACGAAAATTAATGTCATTGTTGTATTGAGCACCCTAAAATCTATTTTTAAAAAATGGCAATTTTCGTCTATGCAAGAATTTCATTGTAGAACATTGAAATACAATGGGACAGATCAAGGCTGTACGCTAATGGAATTTGAGGAATGTATCTTGCGTACTATTGGCTGTGTGTGCCTAATGTTATCGTTACGGAGGATAATGACCCTCGTCAGAAAACAAAGCATTAGTTTGTTAAAGAGCAATGCATATTATTCGAATGTAAAATGAGATATTAGTCTCTTATAGAATAATGAATGACGTTATTAAATGTCTAGGATATCTGAACAATAGTAGGCCAAAAACATGGAGTTTTAAGCCATTTTAATCAAAGAGACAGAAAAAGAAAGAAGATATACAAAAAAAAAAAAAAAAAAAAAAGACCTCTAATGAAGCTAAAATAAACATATTCTTAATCTGAACTCCAATGCTAAAGTTACGGAATAAGAGTGTGCTTTAGGTGAGTTCGTATATAATTAATGAAATCTTTAAGTGTCTCTAATGCTGTAAAGGCAAGAAATTTCTATAAAACATAATTGAAGTATCAGTTGACGATAGGATGAAATATGATAACGATGTAAATAACTACTCTTCTGATACTACATTACTTAAAAATAAATATTTTTCCAGTTGATAATTCTTTCTTATTAGAGAAGAAATAATCTTTCTAGGATTCAGTTAAATATCCTATCGTTGTGAAAGGAAGCTAAAAACTGGACGCTTTCATATATATGGCGCTACCAGCTTTGTGGCAGAACTACCATTGGGAAGACCGAGACGTCGTTGGGAGGACAATCTTAGAAGAGATCTTAGAGTTCGTGATGAAAACTGGCTTTGTATTGCCCAGGATAGAATCCAATGGCGAACGTTCGTTACTGCAGCGATGAACTTGCGACTTCCATAAGCCACAGAGTTAGTTAGTTAATTCATGGGTTAAAGTCCTTTACTCCTCTGTTACCGATCCAAGACAGAGAAACTATGATCACACCTTTTACTGAAAGTGAAGTTAGATCTGCATTACATGCGTTAAATACTAAAGCCAAAACAGGTATCAATGACTTCACGGTGCGATGGTTTATTACCTTTGAAACGCATATTATCCCACTCTTGACGAGACAATATAATTCTTTTTGCTCACAAACTTGAGATCATTTGGAATTTTGGCAAGGAATGGGAATCCTTTTAAGGAAACCAAACAAACTATAGTTCCAACAATTAATGACTAATCACACTTATGACGATAGAACAAAAAATATATTACAACAGTTTGTCTGTTGTACTGCCATCATTGGTAACCCCTTACCAAAGTGGTTTACACGGTACCATTCCTATATATCATATATTAACTAATCTTAAAGATTTTATTCGAATTCAGGATCGATTACAACAACCTAGTGTTGCATTATTAAGTTTCGACTGTAGAGCGGCTTTTCCTAGCCTTCATCATACTTATATCACAGCCATTCTTGAAATAATGGTCTTTCGCTGTGAATTTACAACATTATATGGAAATATATTATCACAACGTACTACTTGTAAACTTAATAATAATGGCACACTTTCTAATGTCATACCTTTTAAATGTGAAATATGGCAGGGGTCCCATGAGTCTGCTGCCATTTACAGCTTAACGCTCACACCTATATTAAATTATATAGCTTCACAACTAGATGGATGGGACTTTCGAGAGGTAACCATGAAGTACTCATATATGGATGACATTAGTTTGATCGTTAGATCAAGACAAGAACTGTTATTGATTGTGAATCGTTTTACAATGTTACACGATGTGGCAGGTCTACAATTAAATCCTGATAAATCGAATCTTCTGATCCTCTCCAAAAATGTACTACCAATTTTCAAGGGATTTTTCCTATAGTAGACAATCTCAAAGTCTTGGGTGTAGAATGGTGTAATTCATTACGTAAAACACAATTTACCACTGCATCTACGTTGGTTAAAAAGGTCATCATTGATCTTGTACAATATAAAAAGGTTTTTACTACACTTCATGCCACAGTATCGTTTATCAATATTTATGTCTATAGTAAAATGTATTACTTTTTACAATTATTCCCGTTACCACAAAGTTGTATGGCACAAGTAATTAAATATACAGTCTTTTTCCTTTGGAGTGGGTACACATTAAAAATTGCTAGAAATAAACTTTACTTACCTCTTTAATTTGGAGTACTTCAACTTAAGAATATCCAGCTACAAGGCTTAGCCCTTCGAATACACCGTACCAGAAATTGTATAACAAATGAAGGCACTTTTACATTTGGGACCCTCCACCACCAACGCATCTCTGCAATAGCTCCACTTCGAGCGCCTGATGGGCGCAGCGAACTAAATATGTTCTCCGCAAAGCTGGGGCGGGCCATCCCCAGATGTTTCCCCGCCTCGACCCCTGACTCGGCATCGAGGCGCGGATTCAGCAGGAACTTTTTTAATTTAATTTAGTTTTAGTTACTAAAATAAATGAATAAAAAATATTACAGTTAAGCAACGGAGGGATTCGGGATTTTTTTCTTATAACCCTGTATGCGGATGCAAACCTGGGCCCTTTCTTTCGCGATTTGGGGGGGGGGGACAATTTTTTATTTCTTTATTTCCTTCCTTTATTACAGACTTGAGTTTCTTTTTATAATCTTTTATTACAATTTATTAATTATTATTCTTATCATTTAATTAGTTACTTAATTATTGTTTGTTTATCATTTGTGCATTTCTATTACGTTTTTTTTTAGTTTTGTATATTGTTCTTATTTTTATTCACTCATATTCTCATTCATGAATTCCCCTTTATTTTTGTTTATTGTATTTTTTTTAAAGTTTACTGCTTACTTGTTATTTTCTTGCTACTCTAAGCTATTTCTTTCCTAATTTTATTTGATTGTTCCATGTATCGTATTTAGTCTTATTAGTGTTTTAGCTTTAATTATGTGCAATTTACATTACAAATACAATATTTCTATTCAGACAAAGTATTTGGAACTCTTCACCAAATTTATAAATATTCTCCCCTTTTCTATACTAAATATTTAAACACTACCCCTTATATACCCCATTTCTCTACCCTAAACTACTTGTATTATAACACTAATTTCTAATACATTCACACTCTTATTCACACAAGTTATGGAGTTGTCTTCTGAAGGCCCGGAACCTGGCAGCTGGAACAATTCCTCCAAATCCGTAGATTGGGGCCATTCTGGGATTATTCTTCTCTTCTTCCACACCACACTAAACTTTCACCACAAACACTCGGAAGTCATATGTCTACCGAACACAAGCCGGCCGGGTGGTCGAGCGGTCTGCGGCGGTAGGCTATCGACTCAACGGTCCCGGGTTCGAGTCCCGGCAGGGGCATGGGTGTGGCTTTTAACACTTAACAGCTAAAGGCAAATCGTGACGGGCCGAAGTCCAAAGTTACTAAACTGGCCCATATAAAAAAAAAAAAAAAAAAAATAAAGTCTACCGAACACCGCTGCCGCCAGTTGTAACGATTTTCTTCCGTAAACTCCCTGCGCTTCTGTTACGCGCATAGATGCGTGTTTGTTTTCGCGCCTCTATCGGGCTGCCATCTGCAGCTTAGATAGTCAACTGACTGCTTGTTGGCGTCAGTTGAAATTCACGGTAAGCTGGGAGCAGGAGGTTGAATCCTCCCTCTTTATTTCCTCTAGGTCTACTTCGAAAAGTGCCTGTGTGTAGCATGTGCGGTAATGTATAATCTATTTATTATATTTATTTGTAAGTAGTTACGTATTGAAGTAAATTTCGGAATCGTTCCCAGATTAGATGTGCACATGGATTTGAAATAGGAATCGAACCCGTGACTGCATGCTTTATAGCGACGCCATCTTACGTATCTACATTTCGTGTCTCTTGAATATTGTTGAGATTTATTTGAGTATTGAGATTAGTAATGTTATATAATGAAATCATGTTATTCAAATGTTTTAGTAAGTTTATGGAAATTATTGCGTGAAATTTTGTCTCATAACGAAACAGTAACTTCGTGTCATGTGCTTTGTTCTGAATGCTACAACTGTATTTTCTATATATAGTGTGGAAAGTTTTTCTACAGTTAAATTTCTTCGGATTGTATCCTGTGCTTTTATGGGTAGTTCATAATGTGTCAAATGCTGCTCAGCAAGGAATAATCATTTTGATGAGATTTTGTAATGAGAAAATACATGCCAAAGTAGGAATAGCTAATTGGGATTGAAATCATTTTCGGTTTATCTTTGTTTTTTAACGCTAAATTCCACTTGGTCAAAGGAGTAGGAGTGGTAGTTGTGGTTTTACTTTACCGAGTATATGCACACAAGTTACCATTAAATGTGAACATTTCAGCTAAGTTCTTTGGTAACGATTGAGACACGTGGTCGATTTTCATTATTTTTTTTTCTGCTGTAAGAATATGCATGAATGGATGCTTCTTTCTAGTAATGAAATAAATAGCACATACTGGCACTAACTTGTATAGAATCTTTTGTAATGATAGTAAGTGGTAGAAAAGGTTTGGTAAGTTTGTTGTTGAAAGTTATTTTATATGAGATCATTTTGAAGAATTTGCACTTGATTGCAATAAACATTGTTATGCAAATTTTAAGTCCTGACTATATTCTTGAAAAACCAAGCAGTCCTCAGGTTTATTAAATATTTTTATTTGCAAGCTTTAACAGTTACAATAGATGAAATCTTTACTAAAATCTTACGAGGGGCATATGCCAATGCTCTAGTATGCTTAGTGGTACACAGTGGGTAGATTGAAATAATACCTTGTACATTTTACTGCCAAGTTATCAGGTCTCTGGACTGGGTGACGGGTGGAAGTTATATTTTGTCCGGTACCTAACCCGGGTGCAGGTCGGCTGGTGTGAACAGTGCAAGGCGATATTTCCTACACATTTATTTCGGGGGGCAAATTATTAAATTACTTCCTGAATACTGTGTATACACGGCCACCGTGCCGTTGCACAGTCCAGCACCTCGGATACCGATTGCTGTCCACACCTGTATGGTTGACAGCCAGGTTCTGGAGACGACCTCACCATACGGCAAACCGCTTCCGCGCATTATTCATTCGCTCACACACGCATACCGCAGTGACTTTTCGGTCGTCCCATCAGGGTGAAAATTGAAGATCATATCCGTAGAAGAGACTACAAAGTTCGTATGTTCCTCAATCTGGTTTACTTTCCTTTTGGGTTTTTCTCCCGGTCAAGCCCATTTATCCTTACTATTTCTACGTACAATTATATACACTGAAATGAGTTGTTGGTCTCCTTTTTATTTCACGCAACTAATTTATCTATTGTTTCGTAACTTTCGTATCTGCTGATCTGCAAGTATTTTAATTTTTCAATGTATGAAATATGTCGCCAACCGATCCAAGATTCCCCGCTTACTCACATCTCTCAGTATTTCCACTACAGTTAAATGGGTTAATTCTTGTGTTAGATCCACGATTCGGGTATTTATAGTTCCATCTTCCTTCATCTGCCTTATATGGCACTAGAGGACCATGTGTTCAGGTGTTCTTTCATCTCCACAGTCGCACGCCAGGGATGCAACCCGTCCTTGTTCATATAGTTTAGTATTATAAGGGCAATGTCCACTTAAAAAGTGGACCATCCCTTTATCCGGATTCCAGTTCCATGTTCGTCTTTCCTCTACATTGTTAATGAAATTTGTTCAATATCTTCTTCTGAATGAGGAATTTGGTTTAATATCTCAGTTGCTCTCACTATATGATTTTATATACCAATAGGTTGCTGCTGGCTTTTTTTTTTTGCTTCTAGGCTTAATGGTGGCCTAGTATGACATTTAGTGCATCTCCCGGCATGGTCCAGTATGTCCCCGACATTCTTAATAGGATCGTCCGTTGTGCTGTTTAGTTTTTCGGATATTTTTTTTTTCACTCAGCCTATGCGTTCATATACTAGAGCCATAAGTGCTAACTGCATTGATTATGATATAGTTTGATCATTTTTAGAGGTAATTTAAATGTTGTATTAGCAAGTGTTTGTAATTTATTTCAGATTTTCAGTAATTTATTAGTTGTATTCTCGATGTGCTCAATAAAGTTTAATTTATCACCTATTATTACACCCAAATATTTGAAGACAGTGACTCTTAATATTTTTTCCATAATATTTCATTGTTGGATTACGGTTCAATTTATTTTTAAAGATCATATATTTGGTCTTTTCAACAGATACGGTTAATTTATTTGCGTTGCACCATTAGTTTAGATATAATGTCACAGCTTCTGCCTTTGTTTCTAGTTCTTTTCGGGAATCTCCATCTATTATTATCGCTCGTCTGCATACGCTATAACAGAGCAGACTTCTTCCAAGTTGTTCAGCTTAGCCAGGCATGGATGAATACAGATGTCCCAGTAGATCGGTCTACAGACCGATCCCTGCGGACATCCTTTATTTGGTGTTCTTTTCAGCCTTTCGCCGGGGGTCACAAGATGGATTGTTCTATTTTTACAATAATCTCCTAATACCCTTATCAGATAATCTGGAAGATAGAATTTTTTCAAATTGAGAGCGCCGGTCACCAGACGTTGTCCAAGACTCCCTTTATGTCTACGTAAATCGCCACTGCATATTTCCCCTCTGTTTTATGACATCGCAAAACTTATTTATCACGTTGATTTACCCTTTCGGAAACCATACTGGATTTTGTCCTCTTCTAGATCAGTTCTGTGTGATTGTAGCTTTCTTATTATCACTTTTTCGAAGATCTTGCTTATTACATTTAGCTGATTGGGCGATACGATCTTGGTTTTGCTTTTGGTTTCTCCAGTCCTTTTAAAAATATTATTAAATTTGCTTTCTCCAGCAGTTTGGGAATCTCCCTTGTTTTAAACATTTCGAATATAATCTTGATAAATATGGTATCTTTGAAGTTCTTATAAATTTCACGTTTTACCATGTCTGGGTCTGGACTATTCTTGCTTTTTGGCGATTTAATGGCTTGTTCCACTTCTGAGTTTGAAACTTGTATTTGTTCATCATCTGTATTTTGTGTTGAATTTATTTCTGTGAAACTTTGTTCTTGTTTGTTTTTGTTCTTCAGATTCGTTATTTTCTTCATCTTTTGCGATTAATTCCTTCATTAATAGTTTAGCAGATTCTTCCCAAGTTTTTGTTATCGTTTCCAGTGTAGAAATTGATACTAGCGTTGTTTTAGCCATACACAGTTTGTATGGGTGTCCCCATGGGTCTAAGTTGAGATTTTTATCCACATAGTAATCCCATGTCTATAATTTTCTTTGTTCTATTCGGTCTTTGTATTGTTTTTTGCCTGTTGATATTTACATAATCGTCTTTGACTCAGATTACCGTCTCTTGCCTTCTGATAGCTTTTCCTTTTAGAACGAGTTATTCTTTTATCCTATTTAATTCATTAGCCCAAAAGGAAGCCGAGATGTTATTCTTCCGATTTTCCCTCGGGACAGCGCTATTTCTATAGCTCGAATCGTGGATTGTTCTATATTTCCTGCCAGAGAATCTAAATCCACAGTTGATGTTATTTGTGGAAGTTTCAAGTGTCTTTCAAATTTCCTTTTATTTATCTTTTTAGCATTATATCTTAGAGACTCCTCTTCTTCAACAGTGTTCTGTGCCGCCGCATCGGGGTTCAGCTCTATTTCAAATCTGATTGAACTATGGTCACTGCACGTACCACCATCCATTACATGCCAATTTATTATATTTTGTGCCAAATTTGCTATAGTCATTGTTAAGGTGCGGTTTCGTTTGTGCGATGATTGCATGCAATGATCGCAAGTAACTGTGGCACGCGTCACTGCATTGACACGTTGAAGGGAAATCAGTGGAGTCTGGCTGGTTTGTGCATCAGTGGAGTCGGACGCATGATGTCGCATGCAACTGTTGGCTCGAAGACCAATCAAGCTGCATCAATCGCGTGCTTTGAAGAGTATTGTGCAGTTTGCATTTATGTTTTCTTTGAATTTGGAACTATTTTGTACCAAATATGAACTTCAGCAGAGATGAGGATTGAAAGCTACGTCAAGAATTGGACGAAAATGCTATGAAATTGTTGGTAAAACCCGAAAGAAAGAGAATGCATGCACTGATGTACTAAGTTTGGTGGTCAATAGATGGCAGCAGAGTACTGCAGCAGCTTGAAGTAACACCATTGTTTTATATTAACGAAAGTTGAGTTTAATTTAAAATGCTATTTATTATTATTATTATTATTATTATTATTATTATAGTTGTTTGCAATCATGTCTAAAATTCTGATACTGTAAAAAGATTTTTTACAGAAAAATCTTAAACTTGTAATGCACGAAAAGTAAATCATATAAATGTATAGATACAGTACGGCGTCAAATGCACGAACGAAACTACCTCACTACATGCTTCCATCGCACGCATTCACTGAATGCGGTCATTGCATACGACCATCGCCAAAACGAAACTGTATCTTTAAATCTATATTGGTTTCTGCTCCTGCTCTGTTACTAAATGTTGGAGGCTCCCCTTCCTTATTTTGTATAACCAAGTAATGGGCGAATAACCAAGTTCATTTCTTCATAAGTTCACCTGGTCTTCTGTCCCTGTCGGTTGCCATGTTACTAAACCATAGTGGGGACTTTGCATTTACATCCGCAGTTATTAGAATTTTATGATTTGGATAATTGTTTAAAATGTTTTCTAATTTCATGAGATGGATTAATTTCGTAGTGGTATTGAAAACACATGCAGATGGCAACAAGCTTGCCAGATCTAGTCAGCACATCTACACAGGATGTCTATTCATCCATGAATTGTTGTAGTTCTATGGTTTGGTTATTTTTATTCAGATTTACAATAGCTGCTTTTGGGTTATTACCATACGCCGCAATTTGTGCTGTAGCAGTAAAGTCTCTTATATGAATACGGTTCCTCTAGACATAATAGATCGACTTTTTGTTCTTCACATATTTTCCTCAGCTCCAATCCAACTAACCTTGAGCCCTGCGCATTTATCTGCAGCACAGAACACGTTGGGAGGCCCGAAGGCCAAGATCCCACCAGCCACCCCTGCATTAATCCAGATTTGGAAATGGTAATAACAATTCACCAATTTGCAGTCTTAACCTAGTTGCAAGAAAAGAAAAGACCAGCCTGAGGGCTGCTAGGTTACTTTTTGACTCTGTATCTAAAAAGTCAGAGTCATTATACCAACGTGTGTCCCGTATCTATAGAGATAAATCGCATTAAATAAAATTAAAATAAACAATATAGTATTGACATATTAGGATGGTAGCATAATAATAATTCTCATATTCACCACAAAATGACTGATCCATGTAATAGTGGATCTGTCATTAGTAATAATAAATAATGTAAATGTTATTTATGATGAGGATGATGAGTGAATTAGATGCTGCTGAAGAGTGATAATGAATGATGATTGTAGATATATGTTTGAACAAACAGTTTTACGGATATGAATAGATAATAAAGTCCAATTGATTATGATCTAGCAACTAGAAAATTTTTTTTAGAGACATACTCTTGCGATGTATATATAGTAATTATTTAAAAGACATTGTTAAAATTGATTAAATTAATATAATCTTCAGGAAATACTTTATTATTTACTCCGATTCCTCAATACCTAATCTAATATGTTTAACTTTATATTCGTGTGTAAAATCTATGTTTATCCCTTAGTATATTAATCCATATTGCAATTTATTATAGGATGATCTATTACTATTCATGATTTACACTAGTATGTTGGCGAATATGGTTAAATATGAATTATATGATCCATGATATTCAATGAATAATGAGACTAAATAAATAAATTAGATAGAGTGGTTCCTATTCTATAATAAGATCATGATATTAATGCATCAATCTCATAAGGTATCCCTATCTGAATATTGCTTGTCAAAAATAAATAAAATTTAATAATTTATCCTTTTAGGACATGGACTACGGGTGTCTAATAATAAATCTTGAATTATAAAATCAATGGAAAAATAATTTTATCACACTAATAGGTGTCCTAAATTGATGTTGTATTATATAGCGAAATTCCCTACTATCTCTTAGACTATATCATTTTACTACATAAGACGCCCGAATTACGATATTTGACAATATCTTTTGTCCAGTATTTCTTAGGTACAGTAGTTGTACATACTGGCAATTCGATACTGTTTTACGTCCTGAATGACATACTAAATTCATGACCTTGGTGCTGTGCCGTTTATTCCGCCATATTAGAAAATATGGCTTGGCGCTGGAAATACTGTCTTTTTAACAATATCTTTTCAGTATCTCAGAGGAAAAATGATCCCTTATTAACTGAAGTTGTAAATTCGAGCTGTTAGAACGCATGCATAATTTGTCAACCTTGCTTTGGCAAATAAAGGGTGACTCGTAAAAGAGGTCAAAGCAGATTTTAACATCTGTATAACGGGGTCTTTGGATAATTTATTTGAATTTAATGTGATTGATTCTAGGCACCATTATTATTGTGACGCCAGCATTTTCTTTACGACAAACAAAGAAATATTAAAATAAGAAGGGTCAAAACACAAGATCCAAGCGGTTTATCTGGGTAAAAATTTTGAAAAAAATGTAACATAGGAATTTTGACCTGACTCAAAGTGAATCAAACTTTATTTGACAAGAGTGACAACTAATGGAAGCTTAGCAAATTAAGGCACGAAAGTTTAAACAAAATTTGAGTCAAGCAAATGCATGATAAATACATGAATCAAGATTGAAATAACCTTCGCAGGATAAATATGGCACGTAGGTTTTGAGACAGATTTAATGAACGGAATTACGAATATTTTACAGTAGCCTTAGGAAAAGTGGGATCTTTCATAACCTGTCTTTTTTTTCCATTAGACGTCTTATTTTCTCGTCTTGAAGTACAGTTGAAATTGTTCACACTTATTCATTATGCATTGATACATCTCTTTTGAAATATGCATTTAACAAAATATTTTTTGTGACACTGTCTCTATCTGTATATATTTTCATAGTATATGGGGCGAGGCTTGGAGCATGGAAGAGCAATGCCACCGAGCTTTTATAGTGAAACACAATGCACTAGTAAACGCATACATCTCTCCCTAAGCAGGTTATTTCCCGGGATTTTGAGTTCAAGAAAATTGATTTTTGCGGACGGTAATTATGATAAAAAATAGATATCTTTCTTGAATAATACCGTAATTAGAAATTAACATATTGTATATATGGGATGACAGCATATTTCGGTAAGAACTCATAGTTTTTCAGTTTACAGTAAAGATGTCTTCGAAGTTGTATTTATCTCTAGGAACTTAAATTCTTACAATTCAAAATATTTTTTCAGTTCCTTGGAGGTTTATTAGTATTTCATTACAAAATATATCAAATAACTTCAGTTCGTATGTTCTTAGTTCCCTTATGTTTGTCAGGGTGAAGACATAGGAAGTATAGCAATGTGGCAATGAATGCACAAATAATCCCATCATTTGCCTCGTAAGTCTGCAGGAAAACAAAGCAATAGTAAATTGGGATGAACGTGTGAAACCTTAAATCCAATCCTGCTGATTACATTGATTATCTGCAGCGTAAAGCATTAAATACTTGCTCTGTATGTAAAAAGGAAATGGCAGGTCCTGTTGCCCGAACGAGAGAACGTTTCAAGAAGTGTAACTCGAATCCCGGCCAGGACACTGGAGAATTTTCCTTCATTGTTCCCATGGCTGGCGCTCTGAAATATACTCCGCCTCCTATCAAATGGAGTACCACAGTGTCCTTGGTATTCCTAGGCACTTTGGGAGATAAAGGCAGCCGAGCGTCAGTAGAGAATATGTGAATCACTACCTCCACATCCCCCATTTGCCGTTCACGGCGCTTGAGCATTGCGCAGGGTATAACTTTACCTTTTATATAATAAAGCGCTTTGTCACTGAATTTTAATAAATAGCGAATTTCATCAAATTAGGTAAAATAGAACCTACAGCTTCTAGTAAATGCTTATGAACAGATCGAAAGCGCAATTCAAATGTTATAGAAACTACTGCAGATGGAGTACCTATCATACCCCCTACCAATTTTTTATTTCTAGGAAAATGTTTAAAACATTTTAAGCACTGTTTCTTGCAGCCTATAAAAAAACGTGTATAAAAACAAACAAAACTATGTTTTAAATGTTTTTTATTGGCAAAAAAAAACATTTTTTTTTCAACCCTGGTTTGAATGGGAGCCACTCTTTATCATTGAAGATTTAATTTCTACTAGAAAAACATACACCAGGTAAGTACTACACAAAAATTCACAGTATTGTTCATGGGGCCTATAGGGATCAAGTCAATTTCAATATTAGAAAACTTGTAATAAAGGCACCACGGATTATACTTCGCAACGTACCGTTCAAATGTCTAGTAATTCCAACCGAGATATTTAGCGTTTCAGAACATTTACATTTGCCACCATTAATTTGCCTCCAGGACTATAGGGGCCCAGAACTCTCACACTGTACAGGCCATTTTCTGCTTTTTTAAAAACATTATTTTCTTTAGTAGTTCACAATGGTTCGTGATGTCCTCAAATCTTCCAAACTTAATTTAACCCATTTCCCGATGTCATAGAATGATGAAATTTTCCACAGCGACGAAAGTTGGGTGACAATACAATATTCCATTGTTACTTTCACACATATTTATATCTTTTGAAAGCATAATTTAATATTTTTAATACAGAATTCTTTATCCTAAAATAAATACTAGCCTGCAGCGATTTTGGGTTTGGCCTGGTTGCAGAACACTTTAGTATATGTCACAAAACAGCTTCAGAAAAAGTATTCCAACACGGAAATAACTAAAAAAAAAAAAGTTTATGTATGACTAAAAATAAAAGAATAGGGTTCGATAATTCAATATTTTATAAAGTAACTGTATATGCGAGTGCGCACTATGCTTTTCTTTTAAGTCATGCATAAACAAAATTATTTTTATACACTTTAGTAAGCATTGTTTAAGAAAAGTATGTCTTCAAAAACTTTTTTAATTTTTTTTATTATCGTAGATACAGAATCTGCAATAAAAAGTGGAGGGTTCCATTTACAAAATTCAACTTGGGGCCCACACAGAGTTTTATACATTTTGATCGGTCTGCCCGTCCGATAGCTCTATTGATTTCCTGCAACTTTTGTCTCTTTCACGTTTTCGAAGAAACGCATTCTAACCGGGTATTTAGCCGTTCCGGAACTTTTGACAAGCACTGTATAAGATTTTACGGATACCGCGAATACCTAACAATCACAAAAAGAAATTCTTTGCCTCTATAGGATACTTATTTATAAGTTAGAAATAATCCTATAAAAGGAACAGTTTGCCCCAATAATTTCTTTTTTTTATATCACTACACTCGAAATATATATTGTGGGTGGTACTTGAATAAGAATGGTATTTCTTGATTTGGAATAATCTGAACATACAACGGAAGCGATTGATTTTTCTCTTTTCTGATTCTCTTCTTCGCGAGTCCTTTCAAGGACGATTCTCCCACGCAGATCAAGATTGTTGACCGTGCATTACGACAGGTGCTTCAAGCCATCCGATTCGATGCGATTTCTTCTTATCTTTTGTTTCTGCATGAGGCAAGGCGCCGGGCAGCCGTCTGAACTTCACTAAAATCACCTGAAAAGGAATTGGTTCCTCCATTTTTTCCTTCACTTATCCACAATCAACCTGGTGAGAATCACAATCCAGAAGACTTCTTTAACAGGTGCAATAGGTACATGACTGAATTTCCACTTGCCATAGATCATCGTTTAGTTTCCGATTTGTTCCGCAACCTTTGTGATGTATCTACTTGTAGTTTTGCCAACTCAGTGATTCAAATTTTCCAAAGAATGATACGATTTCATTAATTTCAACTATAGATTAAGTTCATGTCACCAATCTTAAGTGTTCAGATGTTTTCATTTGTATTTTTAACTGCCGTCAATCGCAACAAAATCCGCGTATCATTGTTAGCGAAACAGTCAATTGGAAAAGTTTCAAACTACAGAAAATC